>WMED01019193.1:0-12493 GCA_019650415.1 Pipa parva | reverse complement strand
CTCAGAGCTTGGCTGATGGGAACTCAGAGCTTGGCTGATGGGTTCCACACAGTAGTTGACTTTCAGTATTTTTATATTTCTCACTTGCAACAAATTGTTAATATTTGTTGTGAATATATATAGTAGGATACTGTACAATTACACAAAGAGATGGTTGTGTCATTTGACAAAACATGTTGTGTGTAATCATTCACCCAGTAAAGAGTTTGCAGTGATTGCTCCATTTGGAACCGTTTCTCCACCGCTATTTCTTTGTTGTACTATAATATCAGACTAAACACGGCATCCTTGGAAGTGAAAAGGCCAGAATAATAATTATTTCAGTTGCATCATCTTTTTGACTACGTTTGATTCTGCACAAGTCCAATTCTCCCCCAGATCACTGTAGAACAGCTAATGCTGTATTATAAATGTAAGGTATGCATCCGCTTAGGTCTATCGGTGAAAGACACAATGCTCTTTCCCCCAGAGTAGTTTTTAGCTTTGTTGTTTGGAAAGTAGAAGAGGGTGGCTGGTATGAAAATCTTAATAAGGCAGCATATTTTATTTCTTCCTGTGCTGAATGTGGCGCAGTGCGATCACTATTTATTCATAGGTAACTTTGTCACAGGCAAGCTCTTGATTTGTAGAAGGTTGGTGTTTTATCCCTCCACAATGTACCAGCCTAAATTATTTTCTTTTAAGTTTTCAACTGTGCGTTCATAAAGACTTCACAGAGAGTTAAGTGCTTCTCATCTTTGGCTGTGAGGAGCTTTGGATCACACAAATAAAATCATGGGAATATTCCAGAATAAATGTCCTTGACAAGCGGTATTAGTCCTTTTCCCACTCCTAGTTATGTAATATATAAGAGGACTGAGCAGGCATTGTAAGTAATGGGGGGAAAAAAGCCAGTGCATGATAAATAATAGATTTATTATAATTAAACTAAATTCCATCACCTTGATATTGCTTTCCAGGAGCATTACAGACCCTCATTCTTGTTTAGCTGTTGACTGTATACTCAAACTTGTGTTTCTTTAGAAATTTACTGAACAATATATTTACCCATTGTTATATAATATAAAAGATTCCGCAAAGTTTTTTGCTGTAAAATAAATGTGTCAAATGAGTACAGATTTGTTCTATTAGGTATACATTCCTTATACATTTTTACTAATTTCCTTCAGATAATTTAATATTCCAGTGCAGTTATCCCTAGCTGAACCCAGAATGGGATAGGTGCATTTGTAAAAGAAATAGAATCGATACCGTACCATGTTAATCAGTAGTTCTGAAAAAGTAAAATATGTGTCTTTATGTCATGTTGTGCTTCAAGATTCCTAAAGACCCCAAGTATCTTGCTCTTTATCTTTGTATTGGTTTACCTCAAGAGAACATTGATGAAACTGTTCAAACTTGACCTGACTTCATTTTCATATGTTCCATTTCAAGTTTGACAACACAAAATTGATTGTTAACAAATTATTATTTACAAAGGCCCAATATACAGTATAGGTTAACTATAGTTTTTTATTTAAAGTGTAAGTAAACCCTATTTATAAAGACTGCCCCATTAAAGCATTCTAAAGTGGAAAAATGTTTTGTGAAATCCTCACTGACCTTTTCACTCTGCAGCACTTGTTATCCCTCTGTAAAATATTCCTCCTTCCTGTAATGGAGAAGTATTACAAACCAACTTTTTTCGACTCTCAGTTGAATGCTGCAGGGCTTGTAGCAGTGAGAGGAAAGTATCAGATTACTAAACATGCACTAACAGAATGAGTCATTGGGCGAAATTTACTAAGGACGGATTTAGTCCGCCCGAAGTTAATTCCTGCCCGCACGATCGGAATTGCGCTCGATTTGCGATCGCACGATCGCAAATCGATCTGAATACCGCACGTGCGGGAAGGAATTAACTTCGGGCGATTGTTTCGCCCTTAGTAAATTTCGCCCATTGTGTGACCTCATCAGGGGGAAGTGACTTCTGGGCACTATACAGGTAATGCAAGTACATATTAATGCAGGGGAGACAGGATGCTAGATTAAGAGGTGAGAACTCAAAAACACAAAATCGTTTTTACTTTTTAATGTTTACGTTTATATTTCTACATTATAAATATAATATATATGTATAGTTTGGTCACTTTAAGTTCCAGAGTGAAGGAAAATCTGAAATGCCCGGTTAAATAGGTACAATAGTTAGAACGATGGTAGCAAGCTGCTGTCTGGCTGCCTCTATCCCAGTGGCATTGTTGGAAAAAGGCGTAAGAACATAAACCGCCCTTATTCCTAACATCTGCAACATGCTCGTGAATTGTAATTTTACATTTTTTCCTTCACTGGAATTCCTGATGGAGGAAAGAAAAGTAGAATAAAGATTTTAAGAGTTTAATATAATAACACCCATGAGATGTTCATTCTAAGACATTTAAGAAATTTGCAGTTGTGACTAAATTCCACAGGTAACTCAAGGTTTTCAATCTTTATTGGGTTTTTTTTGAAAACTTATTTCTTAATTGTTTTGCTTCTCAATTGTTGAAAAAAACTAATACAAAGTCATGTATTTCTATCAGATTTAAAGGTGTAAATGTACACATTATATTTGTATACACAGACACCTGTGTATACAGTATGTACTGTTCATGATACTGTATAATATAGGGTTTTATTTCAGTTGTAGACTCCTAGACGCATCTAACATGAAACTGTTTCCTTTTAGCCCCACTGTTGCTTTGGGGCAGCCATTTTTGCTTCATTTTTTCATTTTAAGCAGACTGCAAGGGTGGCCATTGACCCCTTAATACTACATGCTCCCCCCCAGGCAAGCACACCTCTACTCAATAGATATTAATATTGTCCAGCAGGGTGAAATCTATCTGGGGAGCATAATGCGCTGTCTTTGGTGGCTATTGGGTGACGTGAATTTCCCAACTGCACAGTTGTAAGTATGTACGTATAATTTTATTTATAAAGCGCCACAAATTTACGTAGCGCTGTACAGTTCAGCAATACAAATATTATACAGACATGGGAGAAGTGCATTACACAATACAAGTGAGTAACTTAGAAGTGTAAAATCACTGTAAGTGTCAGGTTGTGATTTACACAAGAGGATGGAGGTCCCTACCCCGTAGAGCTTACAATCTAAGTTACTCTAATTCTAGCTTTACCTGGCCAAATATTTTAAACTATTCATCCAACACTTTAATGTAAACATTCAAAGTTACTGGAACTAATGACCAAGCTACACAATATCTTCTACTTCTAAAGCAAATTTCAAAAATTCCACTGGTTTTCACCAGTCATTTCCACTTCCAGTGACATACTCCTAAACCTGTACCACGTTATATAAGGCAGAAGACATCACCCTTGAAACACTGTGAGGGACGTAATCCAACATCTAGAATATAGACTTGGCTTCAGATAGTAGACACAAGATGCTGTAGACCATTGCCAGGTACTTGAAGCAGGCTGATCACAGAAGCTGATAAGTGAGGTCATACTTTAATTCTGTGCTGGTCAGTAAGTAACAGAACTAACATAACCAACATAACCAATCAAGTAATGCGTAAATGCGAATCTCACTCTTTAAATCTTGTGAGGTGGCGGGGATTGGTGCAGAACTCCTCCAAACATTTGGGCCCTTATTCACAAATGTGCGAAGTGAGCCGCGATGTGCTCGACTCACTTCGCACATTGTGTTATGCGCATGCTGATGTCCTGTGCGCGGACATCAGCATGCGCATTAAAGAGATTCCCCTGCCGGCGAGGAGACTCGAGTGCTCTCGCCGGGAGGGGAATCCCTTTAATGCGCGTGCTGATGTCCGCGCACAGGACATCAGCACGCGCATAACCCAATGTGCGAAGTGAGTCGAGCACATCGAGGCTCACTTCGCACATTGATGAATAAGGGCCTTGATCTTGAAGAGTCTAATTAGGGCAAAATTTATTAAACTCAGAAAAAGACCGCCCTTGGGGGGTTATTCATCAAGCTTCGAAGTTAGGTGCATAGTGTTCGCCTCACTTCGGAGCTTGATGAATTCCCCCCTTGGTCTTTCCAAGTTTACCAAATGAAATCTTGCGAGATTTTTTTAAAGTTTTCGAGATCGAGTTTTTCAATCAAATTTTTTTTCGATGGAAGGGTAGCCATATTGTACATTAGTAGTAGGGTGACCTTTCCATCAAAAATTTTGAAAAATCAAGATAAAAAAACTCAAACTCGAAAAATAGATAGAATCTAGCGAGAACAATGCGAGATTTTGCTCGGTAAACTTGGAAAGACCGAGAGCGGTCTTTCCGAGTTTAATAAATTTCACCCATAATAAGTATTGTTAAGAAAGAGAAGTGCTATAATATATGTGCTTAACTTGGTTATAATAAAGAAATGTATACTGAAGGTACATTCACAAAGGTTTTTTGGCGATGCTGGGGATTGTAGTTTATCAATAGTTTGGCGCTGCAGCTGGGTCATGCTTATACTGAACCGTAGTACCATTTAGTAGCCCTATTATCATCAATTCTAATATGTAGCAGCTGCTACTCTAGCTGTTCATGAAATGTAACCACACGCATCGTTGCGAATATATCAGGAATAATATTAACTATGGGACTGCCGCAGGTTAAATAACCTGGGTTATAGTTATATTCACATATCTTTTTTCTTTGCAACGAAAGAACACAGTAAAGCACACAATCCTTTCTGTTTTCTTTCCTCGTGCTGCTCTCTGGAGAAGGTGCATTATGCTGTCACTCAGTAGGCAGCCCCAGCATAGCTGTTCCTTGTTTAAAATTGCATTATAATTGCAGACACAGACAATACTGCCACATAAAACTGCATATTGTCTTGTTCCATTGCAGATTCCCATCCCACTGGTGTCAACTCTCTGCTTCACTTGGCACAGACTGAGCCAGTCATGTCTTGAAGGTTCAGACACATTTCAAAGAGAGGCTGCACCAATATTTTGTTCCAGAATTCTGTCCTTTGTAAAAATAAATGAATGTGCAACTGGCTTTTAATCTGTATGTGATATCGAGAAACACATCTATGCTTCATCAGTAAGCATTTTTTATAAGGTGTTTTGCTCTTTTACTTAAAGGTTATTGTATATTTCAACAATACATCATCTTAAAGTAAAGAAATAATTGTATTTTGTATTTACAGTGATATCATGTGCAGACCCTGTCCTTGTAGTACAGCGGTTCTCAACCTAGTTGATACTGTGACCCCCCTGCGATGATGTCACATGCTGACGTTTAGACCTGATGTCATTGTGTCACGTGATGACATTATGGCCCAACATCACCACGCAGGAACCCTAATATAAAGGGACTTGCATTCACTACCAGATTCACAGCGTGTTTGCGACCCCTGTGAGAATGTTGTTCGACCCCCAAAGGGGTAGCGACCCACAGGTTGAGAACCGCTGTTGTAGTAAATACCATTATGGTGGTATTTAATACAATGTCACACATAGAAAACTTTTCCATCGGAGCACATCTCCTCTGGCAAGCTTCAATTGATATTTCAATGCTTACATCATAGTGACAGCATAAGTAAACCCCTTGGGCCCCTGGTCCCTCCCATGCCTAGTGCAAGATTGGCACTAGTGGCCCCTACCCTCCTCATGGCCCGCCCCTTTCCACGTCCCCCCCAGACCAGAATCAGAGACATACCAGATCAAGGAATGAGGCATATGTGTGCGCAGGCCATTTCATTAGGGTGTACCCCCAAAGAAAAAGTTCTTAAAGGTAAAGTTTATCCCTGCCCCCCTCCTTGCTGTCCCCCTTCCTGCTGATTTCCTTCCTTGCTTTTAAAGGTGCCTGCACTGCATGCTGCACATTAGGGTGCTCCTGGGCACATTTCGTGCAAACGTCTATGGAATCAGGTGCTGAATGGCTGTGGAGTGGGTACAGCAGTGCCACCTGGAGGCTCAGGTCCAGTAGCAGACGCCACTGTTGTGAGCCCTGTAGTTATGTCCCTGCTTATTGGAAAATCTGAGACTGTTTTTTTTTTTCAAGCTAAAACAGATTCGAAGCTGTTCGCAATGTTAGAATTGTGTGTCAGTGGGAACTTACTTCAGTCATTTTACCATCAATGAAAAGTCAGAGCTTTAAAATGCATTGTGTGACATTGCCCTAAATGACCTCTACTCATATAATGACAAAAAAATCCATGTCACACCAGCCTTATTACAGACAAACAAAGATAAGGAGTAATATACAGAAGACAAAACTGTAGTGTAATTTAATAGAGAATTATTAACATAAAACAAAATAACAGTGTGACAAATTAAAGGTCCATTGATACAAATTCTTTGTATTCATCTGAGTTCATGAATAAATGCCATGAGGACCAAGTAGTTATAAAGATTATCCATTTACCCAACTTACCAAGCAACAGCTCCCCCATTCTCTTAATGTGATTCAAATGTGCCCTTTTCAGAATATAGGAACAGAAGTGGATTTATTAGTGTTTCAGGATGGGTAACTTAGCAGAAGCTGATAAACAATTAGAGAGCTTCAAGACTGTTTCATAATTTTGTACCAAAAAGCCTTAAATCAGTGCAGCCAGATGTGAAGTATGTCCTCTAGTGACTGATGGTAATGCCAATATAAGGGAAACTTGACTAAAAGCCTTACGGGGTAATTCAGGAAAGTGCGAACTAACCTTGCGATGCGTCGCATCAGCTCATCAAGACTGGACGCTTTAAAAGGTACTTCTGCTCACCTCGCGACCACTCGAGTCGCCTCGCCGAATTACCTTTAAAGCGTTCGCTGATCTCCGTGTGCAGGAGAGCAGGGTGCGCATTCCAATCTTGGTGAGCTGATGCGACGCATCACAAGGTGAGTTTGCACTTTACTGAATTACCCCCTTAGTAATAGGACCACTATCAAACTACAGTGCAGTAGAATAAGTGAAGGCTGTGATGGGGATCTATAAGATTGGGGAATACATGGGAGCCTCTAGGTATTGGTGTCTCAAAACTCTGGGGAAAAAAAAAATGACCTTATCTCTTTTGTTGTAAAAATATAGTCTATAATTTTGTAATTCTCCTTTTCATATGAATAACGAAACAGTGAAGGTAATAACCTAAGGAACTGTGCTTCTTCCCCAGGTTATCACCTTCACTGTTTCCTCATTTATTTTTGAGTTTTGGTGTTCATCACTCTTGAAGAAGCTTGCATTTGGAGCTGATTTTTTGATTGGACTTTACTTTTGGACTTTATGTGAGATATTATTATACACTTTGCACATTTATTGAAATTAAAATTTGTTCTCCTTTTCATATGATTTAAAACTGAGCATTCCCAATCCCTCCAAAGTTACATGATTTAAATGTAGCAGCTCTGGATCCAGGGGGCAATGAGTCTAATAAAGAAACTTTTAAGCTCTATATTGCAAATGGTATGGTTTTTAGTAAATATGGCAAGCAAGCAGGAGGTTCATTCTAATAAAGTTACTAAGAGAGCTTAGTGTTAGAACTTAACCCCTTTCAATGCCAGAATCCTATGTTCTCTGTGACCAATCAGATGGCCCCACAGGGTTTTTAACTGGTCCACTCCCCCAAATCTTTGCCACAGTATTTTGGTTAGGTACTAACAAGGTGATTCTGGTTCGTTTGTTCATATTCAGTGTGTGTTTAAGCCTTTGTATTCTGGTTAGGTTACTTTCTAGTCTGGGTGTCGGCAAGTTTGTTTAGTTAAACCTTCTGGCGTTTTATCCGGCGCCTTTCCCCTGCTCAGTGGGTTAGAATTGAGTTTGTTTGTTCAGTGCTAGATATTTTCACCTCCCCTTTGGCATCCTGCTTCGCCGTTCAAGGTTTCTCTGCGGGTGAGTCCCAACTTTTTTGTTATTCCCTTTCTTTGTTAAAGGGGAATTTGCCAAGCTGATGTTAAAGGGGATTTTGCCAAGCTTATGTTAAAGGGGAATTTGCCAAGCTTACGTTAAAGGGGAATTTGCCAAGCTTATGTTAAAGGGAAATTTGCCAAGCTTATGTTAAAGGGGAATTTGCTAAGTCTTGTTTATCCTGTATTAGCAGTGTTCCATTGGTAAGGTTAATTGGGTGAGAATCAGGTGAAGAAGCTAATTAAGTCTTGCACATCTTGCTTAGGGGATAGTGAAGTACCCCTGAATTCTCCTGTCCCAACGGAACCCTTGCCCTTCAGAACTCAGTCCCCATTTATGTTATTTTAACCCCTGCCCTGTTAAGTTATTTTCTGGTTAAAGACATAACTCGCTTTTGCCAGTATCCAGCCACTGGGGTCCAGACCTCTACTCGCTTATAGTTAGTCTGACACTTAGAGGTCTTAGAAAATTGTATGATGTCTAAACAATGTAGTGTGATCATATGGTATGTGGACATCTAACTCTTGCGTGGTTTCCTTTTGCTATTTTAAAGGAAAATGTTCTTGATGAAATTGGAGTTTCTTAAAAGAAATTGGTATATTTAATGCATCAAACTAAATTAAGTTTTAAAATTACAATTAAAAACTAAACCTGCAAAATTTTGTCAACAATTGTGGGAATGAAGTCCACAATTGTATCAGAAAGTCATACAAATCATATACAAGGAAAAAGTATTCAAGATCAATGTGGAGTTTATTCTGTGGAGTCAAAGCAAATGTCATGTTTGCTGTATGTTAAAAGATGTAATGTTCTCTTAGATAAAGTTCTTATTGTAACAGGTTCATCAGGGCTTTTTCTTTAGTGTACCTGGGCATGTGGCTCAAGGAAAAGTCTAGAGAGACGAGGCAATAGCAGGAAAAATAAAGAAATAAAAGAAAAGCCGTGTATATTTGAAAGATATCTGTTTTGGGAAAAATAATACAATCTAAAAAAATTGTCATTTCATTTTTACCTTGTGGGAGGAACATTTTGGAAGTTACGCAATTAAGATGATTACTTGATTTGTTGGGGTTTCTTGAGGAATAGTCCCCGTTGGTATGGAAATTTAAGAAAACAACATCATATTCAATATTATTTATAAGCAATAAACTGAATCTAGAATGTAACAGTCGTTTGCAGTGTATCTGCTCTGAGATGTCTAAACCCTTCTTGGCTGTCTCCTTCTTTTTATTATGTGACTGAAGCTGCAAAGATTTACTGATGGAATTTATTTCTAATTAATTTTATCTTAGTACCTGTGAGTTTACTTATTAAGATAGATCTTATATGGTCCTCTACTCATCTACTCACCTTAGTGAGATGTATTAGGCTATAGTCTCACAGTAGATGCCCTTATTTCTAATAGCTCAGAGTGGTGGTAGGATTTTATATTGCTCTCTTTTAAAAAGTGTGTTTAAATGTAACAGTCGTTTTTAAGTACTAATATTTTCTCTCCATTTTTTAATATGGAAATACATATGTTAAATAGGAATTGTATATTATGGTTCTATTAAAATGTTACCTCTCATACAAAACTGGAATAAACCTTCCAGTACAGTGTGAAATGTTTAAACAGTTGGCCAACATTTTATTTAATAAGGGGACATATGATGAAATATCAAAGCATCTGAATCATCCATTTAGTCAAGGAACCCTGGGTGAAATCATTGGTTTTGTAGACCATCACAATTAGGAAGGGAATAGAAAGCTCCCTGCAGAGAAATTATTCTTGGGGTTTCTCTGAATACATTTTAACAACCCTTGTTGTAATTAGATTTGTTATCTAGGGACAACATAGAGGATGTTTTAGGGAAAGGGTTAGCTGGAGACCTGCTGTGCCCATAAATAATATACCAAGACTACAAAGTGGATTTCATTGGAAGGCATGATGCAGAAGTGTTTCTGAATAACATAATATGAATAATACAGAAGGTTAGTAAAAAATTAAGCAGCTGGAAGTGTTTGAGAAGTTATCCCTTGGACTGTCCTGATAGCTGAAAAATGTGATTACAGTGTGAATACTCAACCTTTCTGTAGGCAAATGTGTTATTAGGTGTGCAGCAGTATATCATTCCTTCACATATAAATAACACAGTGGCATGCAGAGATATTTGGATGTGTGCTTACACAATGGTAAGTAAAATATTCCCACATACACTTAGAGAGCCAGAAAAAAATAAAATCTCAGTAGGTTTCTTCTGATACAATGGTTTCTGTATACTAACTTCTTTATCTGTCTGTATTTCCTGTGGGCTCTCCATTGTAGTGTTAGCACTGGTTTTTGGGAATGGAGAATTTTAGATCGTTTGTTTCTTATGCTTCCTTTAATGTATCAACAGGGGGATGCCTTCTAGAGAAGCTATAAGATTACCTTTTAGAATATATTTTTAAAAAAATAAAACAACTGTTCCACAATAACATAGAATTAGTCTCATGTTGACTTATCATTGTATATTGCAATCCACTTTAACAACCGCAGTTTAGTTTCTTTAAAGAAAAAAACCCTGTTTTTTTTTTATAATCAGTATTTTGAAGGACTTTGCAGCAGGTATATGGCCTCCATAATGCTCTACTGTGTCAAACATACAGTACGTGTCATCCCTTCCACTATGGAGATGAACCAGAGCCATTTCTGTCTTAATCAAGAAATAAGTGGCAACTTTTTGAAAATCCTTTTGTATTCATTTAAATTTAACAAGTACACGTTGCAGATGACATCTAAAGTTTCCAACTGCATTTTATGTGAACCTATTACAAATAACTAAGCGGGCGCTGCAGCAATATGAATGTTTACTCCAAAAAAAAAAAAGTTGTTGTCTGAAACATAGGAAACTGATCATCCAGTCACTCATTGAATCAATGCAGTTTTGAATGCACAATTTTTTCAAATCGCACTTCCATGTGGTGCGACAAACCTTTTTTAGGTGTTTGGCAGCATCACAATCATATTATTAAAAGAGTAAGGTTCACACACCCAGGATGTTTCTTTTGGGGTGATAGTCCTTATTTAATGTACTATCACATGTGCTGGTAAAAAAACATTGTTTTTTGGGGGCGGGGGTGTTTAGTCTCCTCCCCACTGTGCGCTGGTGATGCCTTTCTGCTGCAGGAAAGTCTGGAGAGCATTCAGGTGCTGGCAGTGGAAATGAGGCTACAATACTGCAGATGTTCTATGGTAATTATAGCTGGGAGCTTTAGTTATCATCAAGGGAGGAGCGCTGTTTTAACTGCCCTTTCCATGACTCAGGGGAGTTGGAGGAGTGGAGGAGTGCTATTATAACTGTTCTGTTCCACTGTTAAAGTGCACCTGTCATCTCAAAACGCTAATACTAAATTAGGTTGTACTAATGAAATAAACGTTTATGTAAATATATATGTATTTATATAATGTACCTTTATACAGTGTCTCTCTCTGTCATCTTCCCTGGTAGCCCGACTTTTCTTTCCCTAGTTGAGTGGGCGTGGCTAAATGATTGACATTATAGCTGCTCCAATCAGATCCCTGCTAGATCGTGATTTAAGGGATCTGATTGGAGAAGCTATAATGTCAATCATTATTTAACCCCGCCCACTTGGCACTCTGGAAAGAAAAGTCAGGCTGACAGGGAAGATGACAGAGAGAAACGCTGTATAAAGTTACATTATTTAATACATATATATTTACATAAACGTTTATTTCATTAGTAGAACCTAAATTAGTATTAGTTTTGAGGTGACAGGTACACTTTAAGTGGTGGGGTG
Organism: Pipa parva; assembly: GCA_019650415.1. Lineage (NCBI taxonomy): Eukaryota > Metazoa > Chordata > Amphibia > Anura > Pipidae > Pipa > Pipa parva. Next base: position 882 of record WMED01019193.1, on the reverse strand, counting down.
GCTATTTGGAATGTAAGAGGCAGTACAAAAAAAAAAAAAGATTAAAAAAGTGCATCTTATATTCTGAAACATGCAGTAATAGTCTGACAAACCCAAACAGTAAACCCAGTAATAAACTAGGGAACGCAAACAGGTGGGTTCCTGGAATAAGCATGTAGCTATGTTCCACATGTAAAAAAGCAGAACGACTGCTCCAGGTCTGTAACACAATATAACCCAGTCGATGAGATGCCAATGATTTTATGAGAATTTGCTTTGAGGATACTGGATGTGCCGATTGTTCGTAATCAGCTGTAATATTTATAAACTGTGTAGACCTTTATAACTGTTTTTGTAGATTTCTCTCACATATGTACTGATGACAAGTCCCTGGTAGTTTTCCTTTTGTCTAGAAATAAAGAGAAGGGAGGCTATGGATCATCACATCTTAGTGCAGAATTCTAAGTAAGTTGGCTCTTGTGACAGCTCATTGCAGTGTAGCTGATAAGTCTGGGGTGGGGTGTTCTTTTCCCTCTTTCTTCGCCTTGTACTTCGTATTGGTAGTCACATTTGGGTGTCCCAGTGGGAATTCATCACTGAAAGCTTCCAGTGTCTCTCGCTTGGATGCCTAATTGAAAATAAATTCTAATAAATCTCAGCTTAGAAGCTCCACAGACCAGGAACAATGAAGCAGGGTGAAGTCATGTTTTTATATTTTATTTTTTCTACTTTCAATAAATTTGTAGCATCTTGTTCTTAAAGACTAGAAAGAGAATCTTTCTGGTAATCTGAGAATTTTTGTTTTTGTTTGTCCATCAAAAAGTCTGCCCTTGTCTTGTGGAAAGGACATGCAGCATGGTGTATTTTGGATAGGACATGCAGCATGGTGTATTTTGGATAGGA
>WMED01019192.1:1301-12494 GCA_019650415.1 Pipa parva | reverse complement strand
CACTGCGTAAATTTGTGGCGTTTTATAAATAAAATTATACATACATACATACATACAAGTAAAAAGCTCAGAACTGGCTTTGTCCTAATTCTGTAGACCTTAGGTGAACAACCAATAATCCAAAATATGTGCATTAGATTACTGAGCACCCTGACACCAAATACTAATTTTGCATGCAAAATATCTGTTCATGAAATTTAGAAATACCCAGAGTGCTTCACTATATTGGGAAGTGGCAATCAAAGCAATATAATCAGGCTGTCTGTAAGTTAAAGTAACGTCTTCATTTTCCAGGAGCTTGGATCTTATGTTTCCCCCATGACAGGAGCTTTCTTAAATCTATGGCTAACACGGTGCATAATTCTATTACCACTACCTGAAGCATTTCCACACATGACCACATTACCAAACATATAAAATAAGCCTGGGGTGGTTTATGCTGGCAAATATCATAACAATCCTACATACAAGTGAATTCCTTCATCTAGGTAGGAGCTGAAGTCTGCTGCATCTCTTTTCAAATATCAGATCTGCTTCTTTATTTGTTTTTATCAACAAATTTTTAAATGGTTGATCCAGCAACTATAAACATAGCATAACAAGGAAGAGGCCCCAAAGGATTTTGAAAAATATACATATTTTCAATATTTTGCTCATTCATTGTAATAAGGTGATTGTTCATAAAATTAATTTGCCTTTATAGCTTCTAAAAAATCAGTCCATTGGCGGCTTGGAGTAGATCAAGAGGTCTGGGTCTGGGTGATGGGTGAACATCCATCAGATAAGCCATATGATGTCATTTGTGATGAAATTATTGCAAAACAAGCACTTGAACAAGCCGAGAAAGAAGAAGAGGAACTAAGGTATGTAGACATTGATGGTTTTATTGGATGTATTAACGGATATAACAAAAATATATTTAACTTTTAGTAAAATAAAGCTTGAGAAGGATTTAGGTTAAAAATAATGTACCTTATGAATAGTTCAACGATGCACCAGCTCAAAAACAGTGATAACTGGAGCTGAAGTTGACTCTTCATTTGATCAGTGAAGCTTTAGGTTGAGGTTTGTGCTTCTTAGGGACTGAGGCAAAATAGCCCTACTAGAAAGACTGCTGTCAGATAAATATAACTTTGAGCATAGATCACTGAATTGCTAAGTAATTATGCACTGTGGAACATTATTTGATCTTCTTTTATTCTGGAATTTAAGTAAGTGACCATTCATGCTTGCTTGTGAACTGCTGTGGTTTTCTGTTCAGCTACACCGTGTACAACCAATCTAATTAACCCTATATCATAAGTATTTATTGGTGCTGACTCTAAAGGGATGGTGTTACCATGTTGGTGTGTTATTCTTGTATAAATAAAATCTACACACTGTACGCCTAGTAATATACATATTTTCATTTGGCAACTTCATAGTCATGAATCATTAGACTCATGGAATTATTTATCCATGATCAGCAGCAATAGTTTTGATTAAGGTTGAATAGCTGTAAGAATTTTATTCTTTCATGCTTATGTCTAATTAATGTGCCATTCTAATTAAAAATGGGTAACCTATAAGTCTTTAGAACATTTAATCAGAAATGCAAAAACTTAAAGATTAAATGATTAAAGATTATCACCTCTCTAGAAAATTATATACTGGTATATATATTGCAACGCTCTCCCTATAGATAAAAACACTAAGGGTGAAATTGAATAAACTCTGAAATGGGTGATTTCGCCTGTTCGAGTTTATTCCCTCAAGATCTCAGCTGTTTCTCACTGGAAATATTGCGAGATTTTTTTTCAATCGATATTTACCGATAGAAAATTTTCGTTTGAGTTTTTCAATCCAATTTTTTGATAGAAAGGTAGCCATACTTTACATTAGTAGTATGGCTACAATTACCATTGAAAAATTAGATTGAAAAGTTTCTGTCGGTAAATATCGATTGAAAAAAATCTCGCAATATTTACCACCGCAAAAAACAGCCGAGATCTCGCAGGAATAAACTCGGAAAGTAGAAATTGGCCTTTTCTGAGTTTATGAAATTTCTTTTATGGAAGATGTTTCCTTATAAATTTACTGCAGTACCTCCCATTTTGCCTTTTAAATTGCCAAGCGAAGTTCTTTCAATACATCCCAATTTTTGTACTATTTTTTTGACTATTTTTCCAAAACTATTATTTGCAGCAATATAACCGCAACATCATCAGTAACTCTGCACATAATACCAGTTATTTATAAACTCTGAGAAATGTTTTTCACTACCCAGCAGCAAGAGGGGAAACTTTGGCTGCTTGTATTAGACACAATGAGCCATAGAAATGAAAATTTAAAATGAAGGCACTCAGCAAAACCTATAGTATCCCAGAAAAGCTCCCATTGTGAATTACAGTTAGATGAAGTTGGAATCTGTGTGATTTAACAAAGAGCCCAGCTGTACATTTACTGTATATGGGCATTTATTTATTTTTTATGTTTGCTTGCTCCTTTTGGAATAATAAAGACTGTTTCCGTACTGTGTTTAAATTGTTGATTTGCTTTTTGAGATAGGGATGCTCCTTCCTCTCTTGGAGCCAATACAAATCATACGTATATAGAAACATACAACTGAAGTTGGCAATGTTCATGGCCAACCAGAAAGGAAGTCTGCTTCTAACAGCAGATTAACCAGTTATGCTAACAGCCATGTGATTACATTCAATGCCACTTGACCATTTACCTATGTGTCAGACTTTCAGGGTTGTTCACTAAAGTCCAAATTGTTGAGTATAGGTGTGAATTCGCCAGCTAAAGACAGTCACAATAGATTGCTACTGTGGCAGTCACGTCTCTATAAAGAGAATATTGTCGCCATCACTTTACTTTACGACTTTACTATGGAATTTTGTCGCAGTTGCAACTTTAAAATTTGTTGTTGTTGCGACTTTACAATGGGGAATTTGCCGCAGTCGTGGATTTGCTATGGGAATCTGCTGTTTGAGAATTCAACAGTCGAATTCACACCTTAGTGAATAACCATTTTTTGTTTATAACCAGACAACACATTCTACCAATGGTATATTTTCTGTAGTTTTCCCTTTATATTATTATCAGCCCTAATGAAGGCTGCTTGTAAACTGTATAAGTGTGTTGTTGGAAAATACAGCTGCGCAGCTGAGATGATATGAGAAAGCAGGCGACTTTTGCATACAAGTATCACTAAACATTTCTGATGATAGTCTTGCAGCGACGTGGGTGAATAAATCTGTGTGGGCACTGTTTTAATTGTAAGGTCCCTAATGCAGATAATTTAGTACCAAGCTTGACATTATTTATGGTTTAAACAAGGCCATGTTTGTTGATATTTTTCACTACTGCTTGGAGGTCACTTCATTTAAACGGCATTCATATAAACAATGTACAGAAATCAATTTAAAAATGATCTTCTTTTCTCAGTTTTGCTTTAAATGATAATTTTACATGATTTGCTCAAGTACCAAAAAAAAAAAAAGTCATTTGTGTTGCCACATCTGCCTTGTAGGAAACAACAAATGGAAGAATTGTCCAAAAAATCTCAATCCTTAACGCTACATGTTCAGGACCACACTTTTGACAACCTGAATGAAATTGAAGATAATAAAAAAGTGGACAAGAAAGCTATTCACAAAGCAGATCTACTAATACTTCGCAAAGGAAACCAGATAACGAAAAATAATGTCCCGGTAAACCTGACAAGAAATTATTTTCATATACAGTTGGAAAGATTTGCTGTGCTTACATCCAAGTTGTAAAATTATGTTTGTTCTTCTCTAAGCAATTCTAAGAAAAATTCAGTCCTGAATTGGAAAACTGAAGGATTGCAAATCAATCCTCTCCAGAGACCATAGGTCTTCAGTTGCACCACTGATTGTGCTGAACTATGAATACTCTGTGTTTGATTAAGAAAGAATTGATTTCCAGAAAAATCTGTCTTTATAGTTTATGTCTATGATTATTTTTTTCTGAAAAATGTTCAGTATGTAACTGTACAAATCACTATGAATCAATGTTTACTTAGTTTACTCTTTAAATACATAAAAGTATTTGGTACAGTGTTGAACTAAAATGAGGAGAATAACATCTTCTCCACGTTGCAAAGCAAATATTTAAACACTTGCTTATATTTCACTCTAATTTCACTCTAATGCTGAGGAATTCCAGTGGCAGCCTCTAAGTTAACCATGTAAATTATTTTCTTCTCTCTTCGGCAGTGTCTTTCCCAAAATATGGAAGGACAAACTGAAGGTTGAAAAATCCAAAATGTTGGCTTACTGCAGACTGGCCCATCCGAACACAGGGAAAACTCCTGGTGGACTCAGGCCTTAGTGGGCCCTCCAGGAGTTTAAACTACACCATCATGCCCTATGCATGAGGGTAATGTAAAGCAGGGATAAATTTGAAGACTAAAGGGAGAAAGAATACAGGAAATCATGAAGACATAGAGTAATAAAGAGACACAATAAAGGACTTTTGATTAGTAGGCCCCTGATCTCTTGTTTTCTGGTAGACATCAGCATTGCAATCTGACATTGTGTTGGTGCTGTTAGTTATTAACTTGGGCTTACCCAGATCACTAATGGAGCAGTACCTTCTCATATCACATGAAAGAGACTATACTGGAGATGGAAAACACTAAGGCACAGAGTGTGTTCAGACTTCCCTTTTTAAAGTTAATGGCTAATATCTTGTTTGTTTGTAGTTCAAAGTGTTGAGCAACATACCCTAGTTACAGCATGGGCTGTCTAGTAGAACCTGACCCACAGCGGATTGCAATGGAGATCCTGAACCACCTCAAGTGGTGTTTTAGGTGAAAACTTTGCTGATGAATGAAAGATTGCCCAGCTACTCTTAATTGTGGTGAAATACTATACTTTTGAAGCATAACAGAATAGTCATGCTGGTTTAGGTTGTTGTGTGTGTGTGTGTGTTAATGATATCTTCAGTAAACAACACTGCATCCTTCTTGTTTGGCAATGGAAACAAAATATGACACAACTCACCCACTCTCTACATTATTTACATAGAGTTTAGACTAGGATATTTAAAATTTGACTCACTGGTTTACTTTTCAGATTCCCAGTTTCTGTGTCTTATCTCAGTTAATTTTTGTTTTATAATGCACTTATCACTCCTTTATTTATTATCATTCTTCCAGGTAGTTCAGCTTCAGACAATCTGCTTTGCACATTTGACTGAAACATTTCAACTTTTAATAGTAGCTAACCTTGCATTTCCAAGTCGCCACTGGTTTTTCAACTTTGCTATTTAAATAAAATTGTTCTCACTTTTGGCCTGACTGACCTTGTTCCACCCATGTGAATGATAGTGTCATCAAATTGTTGGTTTTGGCTACAGTAGCTATAGATGATTGCATAGGCCTTTCAGAGTTTCTTAAAGATACTCTTATTTCTTAAAGTAATTACAGGCAATATTGTTCTTAACTAAACACATTTTTCTACTCTTGTGCATTAAAAAACGGCAAACCTTCAACTGCACTATCTGTGCTTACTCACATCATATACTAAGGGGATAATTCAGGAAAGAGCGAAGTTACCTTGCGATGCTTCTCATCAGTTTGCCGAGACGGGTATGTGCTCCCTGGTCTCCTTCACTCGGAGATCAGCGAACGCTTTAAAGGTACTTTGGTGAGGCGACTCGAGTGGTCGCGAAGTGAGCCGAAGTACCTTTAAATCGTTCGCTGATCTCCGCTTGCAGGAGACCAAGGAGCGCGTATCCGCCTCAGCGAACTGATGACAAGCATCACAAGGTAACTTCGCTCTTTCCTGAATCACTCCCTAAGAGAATTGGTAACAAAGGGGGAATATCTAAGCCTTTGTTATATCACTGTAATACACATTCAGACTGTTTGCTGGAAAAAATCACCTTACTGTGGCTTTTTCATTTATATTCCAATTCCTTAAGATTATTTATTCTTAGATAGATAGATAGATACATTTGAGCAGTTAATTTGTGTTTATATGATCTAGTGCTGTGGATGGGAAATATTTGCTTATTTGGTTAGACCAGCGGTTCTCAACCTGTGGGTCGCGACCCCGGTGGGGGTCGAGAGGCCATTCCACTGGGGTCGAGAACCATGCCGACACCCGGAAGCACCTGCAGGAACTCTTCTTATAAGGGTTCCTGCGGGGTGACGTCGGTCGAAAACGTTACCACGTGACGGGCGGCGTGGTGACGTCAGCAGGGGTCGCAGTTCTAAAAGGTTGAGAACCGCTGGGTTAGACAGTGAGCAGTAACACCTGTTTGTTTCTGAATATAATATGTTTAATTTGCAGTCTGTTGTTGCCAAACCAAGAACTGTTGAAGACATACTTGCATCTGTCACCAGCCAGAATGGACATAAGAAGGTAAGTGGAATTCATCAACATGGGGAAATTGTTTATAGAGGTCTAGTAACCTATACCAATCCTTTAGAGGCTTGCTTTCATTATTGTAGTTACTCTATACTAATGAATACTAACTGCGGCCATCATGTTAGATCCTCATTAACATGCTAGTGAACCTATACACATCATGACACATATTGTTTGACTGGCTGAGGGATGTCACATGGTACATTCAACTGTGAATATTAATGAGGCTTTCACTTAGTGCTGCTTTTCACACATGATCTGTAAGAGTACTCAAAGACATTGTGGTGGAAGAATGGCTCCAAAGGCAGCAATCACTGCAAACCCTATATTGGATGAATTATGAATTAATTTGGTGTGTAATTATTCACCCAATAACGTGTTTGCAGTGATTTCTGCCTTTGGAGCCTTTCTTACACCACTATTTCTTTGTTTATGTACTATGATATGGGAGTGAACATGGCACCCTTGGAAGTGAAAAGGCCAGAATTAGTATTCCAATTGTAACACCTTTTTAACCACACATGATCAGTAAGAGGTCAATGCCCAGGACAATAGTTGTCCTAGCAGGGGGTGGAGCTGAAATGCTACAAAGGCTGCCATGTATTTATGTTATGATGCATGCAGAATCAAGTATGTGGCTTGGAACAAAAAAAAAAAAGAGGGATTATTGTGTTGCTGGTATATTTGGCTAAATGAACATGTGATTTATTAGGAGACATCAGTTAAAGTGAGACAGGATTTTTTATTTATTTTTTAATTAGCAGCACCAAGAACTAATGTGTTTAAATGCTATTCTTTTGTACAGTGGGTGAAGTTGGTTTCCATTTAGGCTAAACACAGCATGCAAGAACACCATGTTAGGATTAGCTCTACTAAAGAAATGCTCTGCAATTCATTTTCATTGGTTGCCTTTAGTGCCAAGTTAGCTAAGTGAAATTAAATGAGTATCATTCTTCCATATTGTTACAGAAAAAGAAAACTATGCCGGAGACAGATACAAAAGAGAATGATAGACTTATAGAGAGAACTCAAGAAATTTACATGAACTGGAAGGAACTGCAAGAGGTGAAACAAAAATTAGAAAAGGAAGATTCAGAATGGCAGGAATCGCGTAAGTTATACCAAGAAAAGAAAAGTCGAAACCGTGCAGGGCATGTGAAATGTCTATAGTTTGGACTTCATCTGAACTTCTATTAAAAATACATCCTCTCTGGCTTTCTTGTGATACTCTTATATTACTTAAGATCTACGAGACATTTGGTCCAAAACAATGAAACGTTCTAATGTCTCAAATGATCAGTTTTATTTTCTATAATTTTTCTATACTTTCTATAATTTTTATTATTATGTAGCTGTAAATGGATTGGACTGTTTAATGTTGTACAGGTTGTTTTATTAAACAATAGTACAGTGGTACCTCGAGATACGAACAGCTTGGCATACGAATTTCTCGAGATACGAACTGCTTGGCATACGAATTTCTCGAGATACGAACTGCTTGGCATACGAATTTCTTGAGATACGAGTTGCGATTCGGACCGTTTTCCTGTTTGAGATACGAGCTAAAATTTGAGATACGAGCTGTTGGGGCCGGAAAGGATTCATTTCATATGTATTATTTTAAAAAGGGATAATTGGTTTGAGATATGAACTATGTGCAAAAAAATCTCCAGCAATCCCAAAGTTAAAAGCACGATGTTTATTTTGTCATAGCGCCTCCTAATGCGTTTCGTGCCGGTGGCACTTAATCACTATGATTAAGTGCCACCGGCACGAAACGCATTAGGAGGTGCTATTGATGTTTTTAAAAGATTTTGGATGACTTTAATCCTGTTTTACTATGACAAAATAAACATCACTGCTTCCAGGACTGGGTCTATCCTCCTTGACACCCCATTGGATTTTATAGACTTTTGACTGTTTGCTGCAGATTATGGGGATTGAGCGGTCCTAAATTTTGTTGATTTTGAGATACGAACTGTCTTGAGTTACAATCTCGGTCACGGAACGAATTAAATTCGTATCTCAAGGTACCACTGTATTTCTGAAACTGCAATGCTAGCTCAATCGTACCAAAAAGTGTGCTAGAGTGCTCATGGGATCAGTGTGGAACAATGGCATTACCCGATGTTGGAAAACTTGTCCATTTTCTATTTTGTTTACAGTTACAATCTGTAATGTGATCTAAGGGAAAAGCGCAAACAAAAATAGGGGCACAATAGTAGTGCCTTATCAAAAGTACATGTAATAAAAAAAAGATTGTAGAGAAACTCCACCACGGAGAATACAAATCAAAGCAATTGTGCCCGTGTATGTATAAATGTAAAGAAAGATTTGATTTGTATTCTCCGTGGTGGAGTTTCTCTACAATCTTTTTTATTACATGTACTTTTGATAAGGCACTACTATTGTGCCCCTATTTTTGTTTGCGCTTTCATTTAGATCACTTTGTTTTGAAAGTCACGTTGGATTTGAACATCCACATCATTGGAGCAGCTGCATATTTTTGGACTTTTATTCTCGCTTTATATATATATTTTTGTATTATTTATAGCGCTACCATATATATATATATATACTGTGTGTGTGTATATATATATATATATACACAATCTATAATGTGTTTATTTTATTTTCAACAAAGGATTGATAGCATTTGTTTTGTCAATTTGATCCTCAGTAAAAAAATCAAAAGCTGCTGATGAACGGAGAAGGTCTTTAGCTAAACAGGCCAGGGATGACTACAAGAGACTGTCGATCCAGGGCATTGAAGCAGGCAGTGTAGCTGAAAGGGCTAAGCATTTTGGAGAAGTAGTGCGACCACCTGTACCACCAAAGCCCAGAATTTCTAAACAAGGAAGTGGCAACAGTGGCATCACCAGGTAATTGGATTTTAGATTGTTAAACCTAGTATAATACATTACATTATAATACGTACATTAGGCTGGTTACCCTACTCTTTAGGTATCCATACCTATTATAAATATTTAATTAATGGCTGAATACAATTATTCACATTGATAAACAGGCTTTGCTTTCCTATAGTTGAATGTCTGGTTTTTATTTGTACAGTTGTGTTCTTCTATGAACAAACAAATGAATTGTGTCTGAATAATCTGATTTCTCAATTTTTCTGCCGTGGTAGTTGGTGAACTTTAGACTTATTAGTTTTTCTTGGTCCTTCTGCAAAGATAAATGTAGAAGAATGAGAGTGTATTCACATATAAACCTAAAGCAATTAAGAAGTGTAGCCATGGTGAAAATGTATTTACTAAGTTTTCACCCAGCCTACTAGTTATACAATAAATATATGTTTTTCTCTATTTATGTGTTTCTGGGGGTTTATCCATAATCCTGGAGCTCCCTCTTGTGGCTTAATACAATAAGCCATACATTACACAGGTGTTCTCTTTTTCTAAGGCTTGTCCTTAATTGTATCATTTACTTCCTGGCAGGCTTGTACTGTTTATAAATAGAAGTGCTGCAGGAAGTTAACTTGTCTTTTACCGAGGGTGCTTGAAGGATCAACACCCTGTTCATCACTAATCCAGTGTGGAACTCACCCGGGACTTCAAATTTGTAGCCAAACCATAGTGTTAGCCTACCCTAGCTGGTGAGAGTTCAGTATAGGCACATATATCTGGGTAGCATCAGACCCCACCAGGAGTGAAGAGGCCTAGGGGGCCTAGTGTTTACCCTAATTACATTGGGAAACACAGAGAGGGATTACTAGGTCAGGTTTAGGAATCAAGGGAAAGCCATTCTTCATGAAGACTCCCTTAAAGTGTCCTGGCTTCTGGGGAAAGTCGACCTGAGCCTATATACTGATGAAATCCTTTCTCACAGCTCTTGGGTGGTAACTATAATATAACCCTGTGGGTGCTCCTGTGTATACATTTGTAGCTATATGTTCTCTTGCTGAAATGATATCTCTGTACTTTATGGCTGAGTTAATTATATGTGCTGTTGTCTTTTTAAATATAGTTTCATGTTAACAAAAGCAGTTTTCATGTTTAAGCAAGAACTACTGGCACCCTCATTATTATAATCTTATGCACACCTATGTCCGTTTATTAAATCCTACTCCTTATGTAAGTGGGGCTCATACCCTTGTGGTGTCTTGTGGGTTAACAATTATATTGAATGTACTAATTGTGCGGTTTTAGTAAATACCACCCACAATAGCATTACACAAGTCTTGCAGCAGTCCACTTTGGAGCTAAAGCTTATTGAGAGTACTTGTCCTTTTAGTTATACCCTTTTATATAGTTATACCTGTTCCATTCAAGTTGATGGTGCGATCATCAACCCTCTAACCTCTGGTCGTTGTCTTGGAGTGACTTTTGACTCTGCTCTTTCCTTCTCTAATTACATCTCTTAAACTGCTAAATCTTGTTGATTTTTCTTTGTAATATTGCCAAGATCTGCCCCTTTCTCTCTTGCACCACTGCTAATACCCTCATGCATGCTCTCGTCCTGTCCCATTTGTACTACTGCAATGTTCTTCTAAATGGCCTTCCAGTTTCCTACCTCTCCCCGCTCCAGTCTATTCTAAACTCAGCTGCCAGAATTCTCTCTCCACAGAGGGGACAGCCCTTCTTCCAATCACTCTCTGCTTTCTGGCTCCTCGGAAGTAAAAGAATCATTTACGGTGTTCTCCTTTTGACATTTAAGGCACTTAACCCTACATTTCCTCACACTTATGTATGTACGTTCTTCAACGTTAACTACGCTCCTCTCAAAGCAACCAGCTTTGCATGCAATGTACTAATACTGCCCTTTCTCATCTTAAACCCTTTCCTCTCTC
>WMED01019191.1:0-12494 GCA_019650415.1 Pipa parva | reverse complement strand
ATGCATAATGTTCTCTGCCGTGACAGCTACGGCAGAGAACATTATTGCTTGTCTGACCAGATGCAGGGCTAGGTGCCTGCCGCGGACCGGCTGGAAAACACCAACAGCCCGGTCCCGGTCCGCGGACCGGCGGTTGGGGACCTCTGCTCTAACCCCCTCTTTTTGCTTATCTATTTTTTGTAATATGGTTTCCTGCACCCCATATTTACTCATTGTGGTATTCCATACACACTTTGTGCCCATTGAATCTCTGTTGTAAGTGTATAACTGTAACATGATTTGCGGTACCACAGGATCTCATGCGCAGCCTAGCTGAGCTGCAGCACTCACTCAAGGCAGCATAGTTGAGAAGAACACTGAGCAGCCAGGCTGAAGTGAAGCACAGAAGAACAGCTGAGACTGAAACTCTAACAGGAATCCTGGGCTGCAGAGCTGACACTCACTGTGGCTGAAGATATACTGCTGCAGGACTGAAGACACACAGCAAGCTGCCACTGAAGACTTTAATACTGCAGAGCTGGAGACAGAAGTGCAAAGATCTAGGTAGGGTTCAAGAGGTGGGTGGAAACACAATCACAGCTGAATGCCAAGAACACCAGTGGCAGACAAATGAAGTTCAGGCACTGTGCTCCTGCAGTGCTCGGCATTTAAATTCCCTGCTGCTAACAGCAACACTGATGTCAAGCACTGATGTCAATGGCTGGAATCCTGAAAGTTCTGGGTTGCTATTGACTATTACACAAATCCGCCAGAAGCAGCACTGTTTGTGACACCCAAGTTGATTTATTTCAGCAACACTCATAAAGTTCCAAGCTGTAGTAAAGAGTTTTCAAGACATAAATGTTTGACAGTTGACTATCCAAGTTTATTTTCATTGGAAGGAGGTAAGAATTTGTTGTTGAGTAAATCTCTGTAACTATTAATTATTATAGTGTCAGCTGCTTAGTGTGTGCAAAATAAAACACATACACAAAAAAAAAATGGTTTCTAAAACCTAAATTTAATAAATTAATACTTGCATGCTGGTTGAAAAATACAAAAAGTAAAATAACAAACCCAACAAAGTCAATGTTGCAGATACAACTACAACCACCACATTGGAAGGGATCAATAAAACATTCAAATCTCACAGGTTTCTGATTGCAAACAAATTGAAGAAATGACACAAAGGTGTTTTCAAGAATAAAGAGAATCACCAAAGCAAGAATGAAAAGGGTAATGTGTGAAACAAATGTCATCCAGCAGATTAACGGACTCAGCTCAATAATTCAGACCAAGATACAATATATTTACACCAGAGGAAAACATGCTGTATTACATTCACATCCTGATCAGGAAGAAGTTTTGCTAGATTTTGTTTATTTTGAAAGGAAATCCCCGACAAAAACGGAGAGAATCATGCAGTCACTTAGAATTCTTGTTACACTGTAAACACCAAGCAGTAAAAAATACAGGAATTTTCACTACTTTATTATCATTTCTTTTGATTACCACAAGATGTAGCAATATAAAAAAAAACTTTACATTTTTTTCTTCTATGTTGGCACACAAAAGGTTCTAAGAAATTAAGGAGTTCCCTAAAATGGTTCCTTTAAATTTACTGTAAAACAATCAATGGTTCCCTTAATTTACTGTAAAGCGATCCTTCATTTATTCAAACATTATCCTCTTAAAATGTTCTGATTTCAATTTAAAATAGTATATCTTCATTTTTGATCAGCATTTCCACCACTAGCCTTTGATAACGGATGTCATTTAATGCCGCCATTGCATCTTGTTCTGGAGCTCGCATGAGAGTCGGTCCAAAAACGATCCCAAGGTTTTCTGCGCTCATTAAGTTATCTTTTTCATGAAGAGTTACCCTGCAAGGAATGCAAAATTACATGTGATTATTTATGCAGACAGTGGTATCTGTAGGGCATTTAGGTCAAACATAACACTCTCCCTAATGCAAAGAGCTTCCTCCCTAAAGCAATATACTGATTTTCCTCTTTCATTTATTAAGGACTGTCACATTAATTAATGTAAAAGTAGCATCACATGTTGCTATGCACAGTTTTTTCAGTCCCTGCAGCCTAAAGGAATCATGCACGTGACATGGGCATAACAAACAGTTTTAACTCAACCAATCTATAACACCCTTTATCTGACAAGTTTCTTGTGATAAGAAGTGTCATGTTGCCATTTTAATTACAGTAAGAGAAATACTTAGGAGACTGTGGCTTTTTACCTAGTGTCACCAGTGGTAACAGAATGATTTAGGAATTACCTTCTTTCTGTTATCAGACTGTCAACATTACAAGCCACTTTTATACAGTACTGACTTAGCAAATCGATGATCAGCAAATGTAGCCAAGCTCATGTCATGTTATAGTGTATAGTTTAGCCAAATGGGAAAGAGAGTTTGTGGGGTACTGAAAATATCTGAGCCATTAAGAGTAAATGAGCACCTATTAATTCAACTACCAGATTACAAGTGAACTGAAAAAACAATTTTTGCAAATTGATTGAGATTCAAATATAGACGCATAGTTCACTATATTAAAAACTCCCTTGGTCAGAAATCATTATTTTAGCTCATATACAGAGAAATTTTAATTGTTCTACTATTAAATGCTGAAGGCACTTTACATGATCAAGTGAAATCTGAACACAGTAAACAAAAAGCAAACCGTGAGGGATAAACAGGAGAAAAGGAATAGGGTTAGGACAAGATATTTCTCCATATGAGAGTACACATATCTAAGCACTGCATCACCCACAGATATCTAAAAGAGATACAAAAATCAGAAAAAAATATTTGCTTGAGCCTGTAAATAATGTGTGTGTATATACATACATATATCTCACAGAACCTATTTTCTTGCTATTTGCTTGAGTATATTAATCCCTTCAGACTGTGGCATGATTTTCTATAACTTCAGACTCGATTAGGCTTTTTTGGGGTTTTACTGCTCAGAACCACATAAAATAGAAGTTTTAAATGGTGGGGAATAATGTACCTTTTTAAATGAGCCATGAGATATCGTAGTGTTTCACAGTGTGCTGGAGGGAGTAACTTCAATGCTTCCAGAAGGACTTCTAACTGTGTATCAGGGTCCAAAGCCTCTGTGAAAAAATAGTACAAGTCTGTAACAATGGTTCTAGCTGATTTTGTATCTTATTGGAATAGAGTGAAAAATTTACACACACACTTTGTACCAATAAATTTCAATACCAGTTTTTTTTAGTACAGTCCTTATTAAACTATTACTGGACACAGATATAGTGACATACTTTGGAGGTGGGTCACAGAAGGACAGATCTGATTGACAACTATTTTAAGAGGATTAGTTAGTGAGGGGCCAAACTAAATGTTTGTACTGAACCATTAGTAGTGACAAGGCCTGAAAGCATCAACATTTTTCTCAATGAATAATTTGATGAAAATAATGGAATAAGTGTTTACATTGGCTAATTGTCCAATGATTTTATTGTGTCTGCCTAGTTCATGGAATCAGACGAGTTGACAGTTGACTATCCAAGTTTATTTTATCCAAGGTGCTCTTATATTTTTTTCGATAAATTAATAAAATTGGTGCTTTGTTTGGATTCTGTCATTTTCTCTTTTCTTATTTCAATGAGAATCTGTTGCAACCAACTCTCCTATTTGATATTCTCCTGCAATGGACCTTGCAATTCACATACCTAGTAAAGAGAGATCCCTCACAATACGCTACTAAGTATTTACTTCCCATTATGCATAAACTCAATTCTAATCTACAAAAATGGGAAAATCTTCAACACACTCTATAGGGTTGAATCAATATAATAAAAATGATTTACCTCCCTACATTACTTTATATGTTTTCCAACAATCCACTCATTTATATCTTTGCTTCATATTTACAAAACAACAAAATCCCTAATATACACTGACTGGCCTTATCTCACAGTCCCATACACAGGCGTCTATGCCAGATTTTCAATCATATTATTTTCTACCTCAGTACGTTTTTGCATTGATGGTTACCTCAAGATGCTGAAAAACCCTGCACAGTAATTTAGGCAGCCATTTTTGGTTTTACAGAAACAATTGTATAAGCCCGATTTTGGGGGATAGCAGACCTACCTATTCAACTAAGTGCCTCTTCAAATTTGGAATAAATATTTAAAGCTGATTAAGGAGTCAGTTCCACCACCTCCACCTAATTTACCATTATGAGGTAAATCCCATCTCCCTTAATGTTCTAATGTAGCCTCTGGGCTAATCATGGTGCCAAAACATTGGATGATATTCTATATGACAACTCAGTTATTTCTTATGCAGATATGTCCTCAAACAGAGGCTCAATAAATTATTTCCAATATAATCAACTAGAACATGTTCTCTTCTGACAATTTTCTTGTACCTCATGGCAACTCCAATCTAATGAGCTGGAATAAGTACAGTCATATGAAATGAATATTAAATTAGCACCTAGAGTTTACACCTTAAATCAATTGTATCAACTGAATCTTTTTAATATTGCATTAGAGAAAAGGTTAGGTTGTTTCTTGAGAATTAATCATGAGGAGTGGGATATAAGTACTACCAATGTAGGCTTACTTTTCATTTCACCAAAGGATACATTGAAAAAAATGTTAAATTTATGCATCAGCTTATATATGACCCCCTCAACATTTTATACAATGGCCAGAATGACTTCTGATAACTGTATTGAATGTAAACTGCACATAGGGATTTTTATACAATTAATACACTTAATACACACTATTTATTCCTTTTGGTTATAAGTGCTCCATATAACTAATGACAGAACTGTCATCTCTATCACTACTGATCCTAAGGCAACTCATTGGGGCATTATCAATAATGCGGTTCCTCTTAATTCTTCAAGGAGGAGTTATTGATCAACAGGGGCAAACATTTACAAAGGTCTAATAATCCATAGCAATCTATCAAAATTCATCTTTTTGAATTTTTGTTTTCCCATATGAGTGAATGTTAACAGATAACTGGTTGCTGTGGGTTAGTAGATCTGTTAAAATATTTCCCCTGTTGATAAATTCCCCTGTATTTGCTAGAAAAGAAAAAAATATGCTTTGGATATCCCATAAATAACAATATCCCCCTTACAATTACATTTTGGCAACAGCCAATAGATCATAACCTACCTTTAATATGTCCCACTAGGGGTAAAATTAAAAAAAAAAAAAATACAACATATATAGAATCCATGGATTGATACTAAGAATCTAAATGCAGATTCCAAGAGGGATGTGTGATAAGCACTTTAAATTTCACATTCTTAAAGTAATATGAAGTGTTGCTACTCTGCTCTGCATGGTAAGCGGCATTGTACGTAAAGAATAATATGGAACTGAATATTGATGTAATCTACAAGTACACAGTGACAAGAATGTTATTGGTTTTGTAAATTTTCATTGTTTTCTTAAATTTAAAAAATAAATATTAAAAAAAAAAATTTAAATGCATTTTCAATTTTTTTGGTGTTAAATATTATTTTAGTTTTCTTGTCTGCGTTGTTAATCTTAAAATGTAATGTTCCTTTCCACCACTAGACGGAGCACTAAGACCCTGATACAATTAACTGCACAAGATATATACTGCATATAAATCCATGTCTAATAGATCTGCTTTCATGAACATTTTGTAGAACAAAGGTTAAAGGCCAGGATAGACCCCCCACTATACCTTCTATTTATCCAAGTGCCAATATTCTTTTTTAACCAGAGGATAATCTAGACATTCCAGCTCTGATCACACTGCAGACAGCTTTGAAGACATTTCAATTTCTACTAATTTCTGCCCCATGTGCCTCTGTACTGTATACCCTTTCTTTCTGGTATGTGTTGCTATCATTTTTAATGTACTATCTTTCCTACATCAGAAAAAGACACAGGGATGTCACAGGGACATACACAGTTTAGTTAAGCCGTTTTCCCTTCAATTTGATCGTTTTCCTCTGGGCACTTAATTAATCTGATTACACAGGCAAACTACATTGTAATCTCCAATGGGGCAGAGACTGAAGTGTATTGTTTAACTCTGTAAAGCACAGTGGAAGATATAGATACCAACAATAAATAGATACAATTATCTAGTTGGGCCTTGCACCACTATCTCCTCTCATATGAATATTGTAAAAAGTTATTGTCACTTCCTTTACAAAGCACTGCAATCCTGTTACACTGTGAAACACTAGCTATCTTTATACCAGAGACTCAGTCCCCATGGTCCTTTCTGCCCCTGCCACTTCTATTACTGCATTATGCTGAGCCTTTATAGCATGAATTAGCGCAGGATTCAAGCTGGAAAACCCAAGCAAAGCCAGAGAATAACAAAAAACATATCACTTTTAATGCCTACAAACTGAAAAAAAAACAACAATACAGTGTTGTTTATCAGTATATAACAAACACAACTGAAATAGAAAAATGTTAATAATTGAAATATTTGTATCCTATCTAATGCTTTACATACTTACTTGCAGACTCCAAGAATTTTGGATAAGCATCATATGTGATGAGTGGGATTGGCAGTTCCCTGAAGTACAGTTTCAGTGCACCAGTAATAATGTTGATATCTTCATAAACATTAACAGAAATATCAGCCTTCTCTCCATCTATAACAAATAAATGGACTTTAAATACTGCAATCCACTAACCATATCAAACAGCCATTGAGCTAAGTACAGTCAGGATGAGCTATAGTACGGATGTTATGGGAAGCCAGTGCATATATTTATTATATGTGTGTGATCCCTGCAAGTGCAGTCTCCATTGAAAGAGGGAACTACATTTAACTGTTTATTAACTGGGGAAATCCTGCTTGATTTTCTTTGCCCTGAAATAGCATCTTTCATATCACCCACACCATAGCTGATTTTCCAGCCAACGTATCTTACCCCCTTCCTCCCAAAGAAAAACCCAGATTGCTAAATGTAAACCAAGGGTTGGGTGATTCAGTTATGTGACTCAAAGCAGAGTCGAGCTGGGTCTGCTAGCCTGCTTGATTTGACTGAAAATCAGCCCTGACCCTCATGTATGGATTTCATCAGTCATATAATGGAGGCAATGTACAGTATGTGATCCTATAAGGAAATTTAAGGTTTATATAATATTACTTGTTTAGTTCCTGTTCTGGGGAGCAAATCTCACACACATGATAACTGGGTACCTTACACTGAAGGGGAAAAAAATGATACTGCTATATTGTGCATAAAAATCCCTCTGGCTCTTATTCCATATATAAACCCTTATATTATTTGAGTCCTCATTTTATGGAGTTGCAAAGTATGCAGTTATTTGGAAATGATCACAAGGGGTTTCACTTTGTTGATAAAACAGAAGGCTACTATAAACACCAAGTGAAATGGACAATTATTCTGTAAGATAACATGATTGGAAGAGCCAACAAATTCTCTGAATCCATAAGTTACGATCTATACAAGAGAATATTCTGAGCGCAACTAACAGAATAAAGGATGTTAATAACCTTATCCTACCTCTGTCAAAAGCCATTTTGACATCTTCAATAAGATCAGTAAAACCTGATATTCTGTACAATCCTTCTGACTGGAGACCTGCAATAAAGGTATTAAAAATAAATTAAAGGGTAGTTTATTCAGCAAACTGTACAGATACACTTCAATTTCTTAACCCTGGGTGTCTTAAGTTTATCCCTAAAAATACTAGAATTGGGCCTTCTTATGCTTATGCCAGCTGCCACTCATTTTTCCACGGAAGGCAGCGGTAATTGCTGTAAGCCAATTCTACTAGTGTAGTCTGCTAGAGCTTTCAAGCAGTCTTGTAGAATTCATGGGCCTGTGGCATACAAGGTTGAGTCTTCACTCAATATCAGTGAAGAGGTTGTTTGGAGTAAAAATCTGGCTGCACACTTTGTACTGCTGAAAACCACCTGTAGGAGGCAGTTTTCTACACAATGTATAATTAAAACTGCATCTTTCATTCATCTTGCCTGGTTATCAACCTAATTTAATGTATCTAACAATGCAATGGTCAATAAAACAATTTTTTTTTTACATTTTGGTGGGGGAAAAAAGTAAGACATCATGCCAACATCATATTTTAAAGTTTCATGCAATGTTTATTCTCCATTTGATGGAGATGCACACGTGGCCAGTTCAATGCAAATATTTATTTTATGCATTTTAAATCAAGGTGCTGCAGTGCTTATTCAGCTGAATATGCTATGTGTGCACACTAATTCCTATAATAGAACAACTCCCTCTAAACACAGTCAAAAACATGAATTCCCAAAACATTTAGTAAATCTTACCTCTAGACTCTAATTCTCTTATACACATATCCACAACCATTGGCCTTTTTGTGTTGTGTGCTTTTACTAATGTGGTCAGGTCACAACTGTAAACTTTCTTGACATGTTTCAAGTCTGGCTTACAATCATTTGGAACCATCTTGGAACACTGCTTGTGAACATTCAATCCACAATCTGTAAGACAAATTAGTAAGAAGTTTAAAACTTCATAAATCTCTTAAAGTATTAAACTGGTTATTCATTAAAAAAAAACCATGATAGATAGGGCAGTGACGAATGCTCTAAAGCTGGGGTGGGCAAACTACGGCCTGCAGGCTGAAACCGGCCCTCCAGAAGTCTCGGACTTGCCCGCAGGAAGATATTAAAATTGGGGTGTGGCCTAGCACCATAGGCGTCAGGACACTAAACACACCCACCCCAGCCCTCTGAAGCCATCGGGCCGTTCATGCGGCCAGATGGCTTAAACATTTGTCCATCCTTGTTCTAAAGAATAAAAGGGATGGAACTTATGATATTTCACAGGTATGGTAAAATAAGCAAGATAGACTATTGAATTGTGAATTGCAGATGAAGAAATTATGATAGTGGTACTTAATAAAAGCTATGAAGGCATCATACAGTGGGGTTGAGGGGGAATACAGGTCTACTTTCTTAATCAGACATACACCATACATTTTAGTAATCCTTAATATGTTTGTGAGGACCTTTCCCATCTGTTAGGTTTTGTAAACAGGAAGCATATAGTTTACAAGGACTCCTCTGCTGTAAATCCTCAGTAACCAATATGATCTAAACACTGAAAAAAAAAAAGTGGAAGGACTAGAATAAATGTTGCATTCTTATAAGGAAGATTTAATCAAACTACAGAAGAAGTCTGAAATGCCTTAAATTCATATGAAAAGAGGTTTAGATCAGAAACACATGGATTTGTAGTTTCTTTATAGGTTAAGCATTCTTGGATGAGAGATATACTTTCCAATATCTGGATCTAGTTAGTGATCAGGGTAATAGCTTAACCAGAATTCTAGGGGAAACATACCTACACAGCCTGTGATAGATGTGAGGAGTGACAAGCTTACAAGATAGCACACTGCTGCAACCACTTAATATTTCAAACAAAGAAAAACAAAATACTTCAGATGGCATTAGAGGGTCTGCTACACTTTCCATGACATAAGTGACAAAGGTACTTCAGATCAGTTATCGGCGCTCTTTCAGAACTGTCAGAAAGGCATGTCAGTGGACTTGTTATCTGCAAAAGCAATAATATCCCAAAAAGGCAATTCGAAGTGTTGCTTTAAATTTACAGTACCCTTATCTAGCAAGATTACCTAATGTTTTTTTTTTTATCTTAACAGGATATGAATATCTCAGCTGGACAATAAATCAGAATATGCACCTCCAGATGTGACTCATTCGTCACCAGTTATATACAACATAAAGTTGTCTATGGAAGACCGCTGTAGTTATGCACATTTTAAATTGTCATCACATAATAGAACACATTTAGCAGACACAGGGCTTGCACTCAATAACTAAACTTTGGCTTAATTCCTTATTAAATCCATAAGTCTGATAGATAATAACACAATAAACCTTAAAGTGCTGAGATCTGACATATGATTAAGACGGTAAGAGTTCCTACACTGCGCTGATCCCTAACAGTACAAGGCATCCATTTTGCAGTTTAGAAAAACCCCTTCCTTCTCTCACATACACACAGCTCTATGAAGATCTGTGCCACAGACCCTGGTGAGTGAGTATCTGCGAGATGGAGGGGGCATGTCTAAAATAGTAAAATAGTGCCTTGTTAGTTAGCGCCTTTTAGTGTAAGTGGTTTTTTCCAATATGTCCTTTTCTGTATTATTCTGTTGACTTAAATATTGCAGAGGCCATTTATAATAACTGCAGTAACTGAAACTGCACTAGCAGATCTTTCCTAAAATTGAGAAAAAAAAAAGTAAAACTAATTTAAAACAATTACTTCTGTGTTTTTGTGTATGTATATAGATATATATAACTGACCTTATTTTTATGCTTACTGAGACTGGATAGATGAGACTATTTTTGTAACAATTCTCTTTATTTCACTCCATTAATTCCAGTGAGTATCAGCAAACAATTTTTGTGCTGCTAAACTGCGCAAGTGAAATCGTTCATTGACCTAAATATATCAAATGAAAAATGAGCACATCTGCATGGCACATGAACAGACCTAAGGATGAGAATATGCCCATATGAACATGTATACAGCTAACATCTGATGCTTAACAGTCGTCGAATATCGTTCATGCGCACATAAACAACTAGGAAGATATTAACACACTTCTATCCTTTCAGTTCTTCGGAACACATTCACATATTGGGGTTATTTCTCAATTGGCGATAACAGCAACTAATGCAGCGTAGTACTATTTTCATAATATTCACCATAGGACATAACGCACAGCGCTGGGATACACCGCACTCCCTCTTCTCTCCATGAAATAAATATCCCAGTCTGAGGGATGCTAATATGAAAATAGGTAAATGAGTGATATTTACTTATTTTCTCTCTGGGTATGGTCTACCTGCTGACTTGCCATAGATAAATACAATAAATTCTTCTAAATCCTTTGTAATGACCCTAATGTAAGTACAGGTAGTCCTCGGGTTACGACGGCCTCCCGTTATGTCGTTTCAGGTTACGACGCTTTATATGACGGCTCGTTCCGACTTACACGGTTTTGCGTCGTGAGTCGAACTGCATGCAACCACGTGTAGCGGCTGTAGTATAGAGGGCCAGGACTGTACCCGGTACCCAGTTACACGAGGAAAACGAGTCTCCTGCACACCACAACACCCTTCATTATGGCTCCCAAACGTAAGCCAGATTCATCTGATACCAGTGCCTCACTGTTTAGATAGGCTAAGTGTTTGCAGTACAGTACTGTACACTGTTATTATGGTGTTATTATGATGTACAGAACTGTATGAACGTATGATCCGACTTACGTCGAAATTCGGTTTACGACGCCATGTAAGAACGGATCACCGTCGTAAGTCGAGGACTACCTGTACATAAAAGATATACCCAATGACAAAAAAAATCAATTAGACAGTTACAATCTATCCTAAAATCCAGCACTGACCAATTTACAACCTACCATACACAGCAGTCTTAGGCAGAGAGGGGATATACCGTAGTTTTCAATATTTGTAATTTTTTTTTTAAATCTAGCAAAAGCTTCACATATAAAATTACTCTAAAAACTACACAGAAATACCTTTTTGCAGTATGTAATGAATATTTGCATTACCTATGCCATAGCCACACACTCTGCCTCTCCCCTGAATAAATCTACTTATTCAGTCCACATGCCCACACAGCCTTTAGAAAATATCCACAGCAGAGATAAAAGTAAATGTAACACACACACAGATGGTGGGCTTAAGAACAATTAGATTATATTGGCTGTAGCCAAGAAGTAATGTCACAAAGAAGCATTTTATCACAACATATGGTGATACCACACATGAAGGTTTTCTTTTGTTCTTAACATGGGAACACATTTGATTAGCTACACCTACAATCCATTGCAGAAGAAAGTGAACCTAATTCTGTGCAGGCCTGTTCCTTACCTCCATTGAAAAAATATCTGCACAAAGATCTGAGCAACTCATTTGGCACACCACATCATCCAAATCTTATTTGTCACAATACAAAAAAAAAAGTTCATGGTTCAAAGGTGTAACATTATACCCAAATGAAGTGAAGTCTCTTAAGTCTTACATTCATTTGCACGAGGTTGTGGCCTTGAAGCCCTAGAGCAAAGTTCCAGCAATCTTCACAAATTACTCAGACAATCATTTCATTGAATAAAAACATTTAGTCCAATTAGATTAGGAAACAAATATGTTTTTTATTTCTTCTTTCAAATTTTGTAAGAACGGCTGTCATTTAAAAAAAAAAAAAAAAAAAAGAATAAAAACAAAAAACTTGGAACCATTATCACTTCCATCCTATTTTTATAAGGACACGACCATTGTGATTTGTGTATTTTATATATATATATATATATATATATATATATATACACACACACACACATACTGTACATACACACACAAACACATATATATGTAAATATACAGTCATGGCCAAAAGTTTTGAGAATGACACAAATGTTAATTTTTTCAAAGTCTACTG
>WMED01019188.1:0-11840 GCA_019650415.1 Pipa parva | reverse complement strand
CGAAATTCCGCACATGCAGAAAAATTCCGCATTTAATACATTTCGCCCACAGAAATCACCTCCCTCAATGTGCCGCTGAATTCCTTGATTTGTGTCTCCCTGCTGAAACTTTTTATTAAGTCCTGTGCTAAATTTCTAGAATTCATAAAAACCGCCTACTCAAAAAAAAAAAAAAAGTTTTACCTGCTAAGTAAATTAAACTACTGGATTTTTTCCACTCACTGGCAGGTCGCGTAACCAAAAGAAAATTCTAGCCTGGTCTGCTCCTGAAAGATTGCCACTGTCTACTGCTTCGAATCCCCATGCTGCTAACAGCATCCCGCTGCACTTCGTCCTCCCCGAAAGCAAGTTATGTCACCATTGCATCACATGATGATGCAATGGGATGGTGGCAGCCAACAGGAAAAAGGGGTATATCTTGGGGCTTGGGCTACTTCTGATGCATCCCTTTGTCCAGTTCACATCTCTATAATGGATAGCCACTGCCATCCCACTACATCATCACATGATGCGGTGATTATGTAATCCTGGCCCAGGGCCACACCCCCAGGAACAAGTTCTGTGAATGACCATGCCCTGTGGTCTGCTGAACTGGAGGGGTCACCTACATTGCTTTCCACTAAGGTGGTGGGCATGCTGCTTGAATTTTATTATCACTCTGAAAAATAACAGGTGGCAAAATGCCCAGTGCAGCAATGCCCTAAAATACAAATGAGGATGAAGTTAGGGATAAGTAAATGAGGGTAAATATGAGGGTGAGTGAAAGCCAACAAAGGTACATATTGGCATGTAGAAAGAATAAACCTACCATTTAACTGGTTTAACTAGTTTCTATAGACAGAGATAGAGAGCATCTGAGAGAATGAAAAAGGCATTCAATATTCTGGGGACCAGTGACCGACCCAGTAAAATTACAGCTTAGTTTAACATAACAGATTGCTAGGTACAATTTCAGCTCCTTGATAAGAGAGTAGAGTTATCTGTTCCAGAAAGAGAGCTATAGTTTTCTGTTCAACATTATAATTTTCTCCCTATTCTGCTTGCAATGCCAGTTGCACTGCTGCATGAATACCAGATGTAAAGCTTTTAGCAAATTTGTTTTGACGTTTGGTATGTTTGACATAAGACTTTTAAGCCGACATGGTTTAAGTAAGCTAAAACCTTAATTGGTAGCTTATTTGGAGAATGGAATAGAAACAAAAGAAAAAAACCGATATCAAGTACTGAAAATTTGATTTTTTTTAAAGCTATTTTCATTTGCTGATATAAAACCAACACTGGACAAGAAAAAACTTTATAATCTATATTTTCTACATATTATAAATGCTTTCTGAACTTCTGAGCTGCCGGCGTCTTTAAATTGTGAACCATGAAATATGAGCTAATTTCATGTCATTAATTTTGATGGAACCTTAACAATTAAGCTTTTATACATTTAAATTAAATTTTATTAACATCCATACATTTCATTTGTGGTACTAAGCAACAAATCAACCCCGGGGTGAATTTTATTCCTTAGTTTTTAAGTGGAAGCAACAATTAAAAATTTCAGCATACCAACAACCAGTGATTCCCGGCTCCAACGTATACAGAGTAGCCATTCATTTTATAAAGGTGAGATAAGTTCTTATTACTCCTTAACTGACATATCACTGACTTTGTGTAAATTTATAATAAAAATACCCAACTGGCAAACCCTACTTCCCAAAACTTTAAGTCCATGACAGGCAAAGCTGAAGAGCATTGCGCCAAAACAAAACATAACCAAGAAAAAGTCAATTTTACCTAAATGGTAGATATGAGAACACAAAGTATAACACTATGTTCAATCAAATCACAAAATAATCTGTCAATCATGGAGGTGGGGAGGGGCTGGTTTTCTTAAAATGGAACTAAAGTCCCAGACTGGGTGACATACTAAGGGGGTAATTCACCAAAGAGCGAACTTACCCTGCAATTGTTCACTTTAGTATGCATAACCTGTTATGCGTTCGCTGATGTCCTGCAGGCGGACATCAGCGAACGCTTTAAAGGGATTCCAGTCTCGGCGAAGCTCGCGAGGCTCTACTCAAGACACCTCGCGAGACTGGAATTCCTTTAAAGTGTTATATATTATGTTGAACCGATGTAGTCACAGCTTCATCTGCAGTGTAATGTCTCTTCACTGAGGCAGACATGACAACACTTTGGCTGACACAGGAGCCAGCATGAAGCTCCACCCACTTATTGAATCAGTAGTGCAAAAGGGTTTCAACATCATCATGTTCATTCTGGGCTCAAGAGAATGATCCCTGCAATAAGTGTGATGATGTGTGAGCCCTTTTCCAGACATCGGCAGAGCTTTGCACTGGCTCCTGGCTGTGAAGTCTTCCTCGGTGAAGAGAAACGACAGTACAGATGAAGCTGTGACTGCGTTGGTTCAACTTAATATAAGGTAAGTTTTTAATATGTCTTTTTTTATTTTTTAAGCTTTAGTCCTTCTTGAAGAAGACAAAATGCTGTATGTAGGCTGGGGTGTACTTATAGGGGTCCCATGAGGGAGGGCCTTGACCTCTGCACCCCTCTGCAGCTTGAGCACCTGCACCCCCTAGAGTTTGGTGTTATTTTTATGCCCAACAAGGGCACAATAGGAGGCAGAGTTACACAGAGTGTGGGGGGCCTGGTGTCAATCCTGCACCAGGTCCCTGAGGCATTGTAGGACACCCAAGGGCTGCATGGCAAGTTATAGGGCCAGTCACCAAATACCAAGTCTCAACATTATTGTAGGTCGCAAGCAAAATTTTTTTCCCCTGATGAATACAGCAGTATGTTACCTTCAGTGACAGCCATATTCATGTAAAAATAAAAATAGACGCTTAGAACAGATAGAAAAAAAGTGACAGAAAAGCCAAACTTTGATAGAACATTTTTCTTATAATTCCAGTGCTGTAGAGAATACATGAGAGGAACTAATGAAGTGATGCATGTCCCTGCCTTCATTTTAATGTAGTAAGAGCATTGATTTTGGCAGAACCTTCTATTTTTTTTCTAGACAGCCAAAATCTGAAATCAATCTCTAGAACAAGCAGTCATCAGTCATTAATGGATTTCTCATCACATATTCTCTGGGGAATTGAGTAGGGTCCCCTCAAGTCTCCCTTATGGATACAAACAAACTACAAACTAACAGAAAGCACAAGCACATCAGTTATCCGCAGAAAGAGGATTTTTTTGTTAGATTTAGGGGGTATCGGTCTGCATCAAAGTAGCTCATTAAGCGAGGCAAGTAGCTCCGAATGTACTGATTGACTTCCTTAGCTCATGGGTGGGATAGAAGGGCTTCTCTTTTCACCACAAGTCCCATAGTTTTTTTATGAAGATTTACATAATATCTATTCGGAAAGTGCCAAAAAGGAACAGTTTTAAAACTGAAAGGCTCAATATACTTTCTAAACACAATACAGAATGTTTAGAGGCACATATTGAATATATTTGAACTATAAATACATTGGGGCATATTCATTTTTAGTAATACTCTTCTTTTAGATATAGACTTGAAGATGATATAATTAAAAATAATATTAAATTAAAATAAAAAAATCCCACCTCATTAGATTAATGATAAATGGGTCATTGACCCCATCAAGGCATCAACCAAAAAATATAAAGGAAAATAAAAGTGAAATAATTCACACTACAAAAAGTCTATTAAACCAAAAAATTCCTGAATACTTTTTAACAATAATAATAATAATTCCAAAGCCAGAAAAACCCTTTCAAATGTGTTGTATAAAAATGGCTTCATATTCATTCACAAAAACATTGAAGTTTTATGAAACTGTCAGAAATGGGAAAAAAAAAAATGATATTTAAAAATGTAAGATTTTTTGGGGGATAAGAAATATTTATTTAATGCCTCAAACTGGATAATATTTTTGTTGCGTAAGAAGATAAGTATTAGTTAGGAAATCATCACCTGTTCAGAGTCAATATTTGTCCACTGAAATAACACTTGCTCATTGGGGGATATTTATTTGCCACTTTAAATTCCCATTACCTAGTTAATAAAAATAACCTTGACTGCTCGGTTGGGTTGTATACTTTTCTTTCATGACCTCCATAAACTAAAGTGAAAAAGACAGCCCATTTTCCTGCAGTATAAACCCTCTAGTGCAGATCTAATATGAATTCCACATACACAGTATAACGCTTTACACCACCGCTATTTTGTAGGAAGCTTAGATATATTAACCATTAATCTTTACTGCTGGCTCTGGGCACACACCTTCAGGAAATGGAAGAAATGAAAATACTTTGTGTTACTTGTGCTACAGATTCCAAACCTTCAATGGATTTGCCAGGCTCTGTCAAAGGAAGAGAAAGATGATGGGCAATGCAATCAATCAACTTGTCATACATACCCTAAAGCTACTGAACTACAACTTCCACCATCTTTCCTGGATATGATAGGAGTTGAAATTCATCAACATCTAGCCAGACAAACAGGTTGAGTAGTCTTTCCCTAAGCATAACTCAGAAGCTGTGATTAATAAACACCTGTAACATCTGCAACTACTAACCTCCCAAAATCCTTAGCGACAAGTTACAGTCCAGATTGAGATATGTTTACTGCCAGGAATTCTGTAACCTGCAATAGAAAGTGAAGGCCAGCCACTTTACCCAGAATTAAACTGAATACGGTCAAAACAAAACTGACTATACATTCTAGAGGGGCTTAATCATACAATTCTGAATTCAAACCCATTCGCCACTTTTCCCAAATATACTTATTCATCACATTCAGCAATGTGGTATATTTCATACCAATTAGTTATCTTACAATGTTCCTAGACTTACAGACTTCTTTGTATGGCTTGGCATGTTCATGCACCAGATTCACCAGACTGATTGGCAAAATAGGGAGTTGGGTGTAAGGCTACTTTATGCTCAAAAGCCATATAGCGACCACTTGAAATGACATTGAAAAAATGATATTACTTCCCTTTGCTTGATTGAATTTGCTACTGTCCGACTGACTATACCTCACTATCACTATGAGAGAAATAGCATCCTCTCTTTTTATTTTCCAAGAGAATCCGCTGTAAATAAGGAGAAGTGAATTCTCTTTGACTGTTGATTTTTGCACTTTAAATAGTAAGTCCCTATAACTATTTGGTAATCACAGAGTATCTTGGTCAAACCTCAAAAATTTCCAGGGACAGGTGAGTAGCCAAAGAAATACTCTTGCAGGGGTCAGAAGCTCATTTGTGTAGGAGAGATGCATTTTGTGTATTCCTCACAGCCAATCAAAAGCACCTTTGTAGGAATTTAGAAAAAAGAAAGGTATCATGCAATTGGCTAGATTAGAATATTGGCCTTTTTCAGCTGCACTGCTTTACTAAGAGAGCAGGATTTCCATTCTTGGTTTCTAAAGAAAACCTGAGAATCTAATAAATGATATCACAAGCCAATATTACACAGGGCACTCTAGTAAATTACATCCATGAATATTGTCTTTGCACTTAATTTGAGAGAGAAGTTTAGAGATAAAAAAAGTCTTCAAATAATATCTCAATGCTTAATTAACAATCACCAGAGACAAGCTACTTTCCTATGAAGATAGTAAGATGTCTTGACGGTTGAGAAACTTCCTAGGCAATGCAACCTAAGTCGCAGCAGGAAAAGCCCAAATGCCACATTGATGTTTCATTTGCCAGGTTACAGACCAGAAACCAATTAAACATGATTTCTGCTAAGAGCAGGTTTGCCCTGCAATTCGAGCAAGATCTTAATTAAATGCAAATAATCTTCAATTTCACAGGCACTAACAGGTTTCAGCCATTTCCCACATAAGCGTCAGAGCGGGTAAAATTAACAATGCTTATTGTGAAGAAAAATATAGGCAGCTTGTTTCATTCTGGGCCAAGGTAAACCTTTAAATTAAATCTGTTTGTTTGTCAATTATGAAATTGCTTTTTTTAAATTAAGAGCAATAATGTTTTTTCATCAACCATTTACATGCTCATTTAGTTCCAAAAGTCTGAAGCGGATTCAATGTTCTTTATAACTAAAAACAAAATGTATTTCACGCTGATCAACCTCGATCACTGAATTATAAAAAGTTAGAAGCTTTCCTTCCACAACAATCTGTGGGAATTTGATAAACTGAAACACTTCTTTCTGCCATCCAATAATGTGCAAGAAACCATGAAAAACTGGCAACATAATTGTCCTTTATCATGTTTGGCCGCGTTACATTTGAAGCATACTTTGTCAGTTTCCATTTTGGTTGCTAGATTCCCATTTTTAAAAAAATTTGAAAAAAAAAACTAAAACTAAGTCAACAATTTGAGGAATTCCCAAAATTAAGTACTTTGGCAAAAACATGACAATTTTTTTTGTGCCTAATACACCTACAGGGGAATTCACCAATAGGGGAAATTGCAACCCAAAGCAACCAATCAGCAGTAAGCATTCTCTGGCATAAAGAAGCAAGAATAATAAAAAAACTTTTCATTGCTTGCTATAGGTTACTGAACCTCTGTAAAGGTAGCCCCTGTTAATAAATTCCCTGCTATTTGTAAAAACATATGACTGGGACCCTAGCCCCCAAGAGACTTGGTGACTCAGCTACAACCACTGCCCCTAGATCTCCCCTGGATTGCAGGAAGTTTTCTTTATTTGGTCCAGGGAGGTATAGGAGGAGTTGGTGCTGTAGTAGGGGTTGGGACCTAGGTGGCAAACTCTGGGCATCATCAATATGCTACCGCAACTACTAGACAAGTGTTATTTTGCATATAATCAGAACAGGTGGACAGTTCTCTTCAAATTGCAGGAAAAACACAAAGCAACACTTTGCCCAATTCCAAAACACACAATTTTCAGTCATGAGAAGGATGGGAGATGATGATATCACCAGCAAAATATTAAAATCTCACAATTTCAGGTAGATCTGTTGAAATCTGAAGAGGGTCAACTGTAGCTTGGGCCCCTGAAAAATTTCCCTGTGTCCTGGTGGTCCAATCAGACTGTAAATTTAGGCAATGAATTTATTTATTTTGACATCAACCGCAGTACTTTACAGAGATTAACCATTCACTCCATTTGATGCTTGCAAGTAGAGCTTGTAATTTAGTTTCTCTACACAATTACACACACAGAGAAGACAGACTAGGGACAGACTTCAATTAAAGTAGAACTATAGTTAGATTATATCTTTACATATGCAGCATTATACCTTAGTGAGAAGCGTTTCTCCCCAGTAGATGTTTCAACTGAAGCTGAATGATTCATTACAGAGCACTGATAAACTCCCGCACCAAGAAATGTGTGTGATATAACTACTAAACATGACAAGAAAAAGCTGCCTGACTGCTATTGGTTAAGAAGTGTGCTGACCTTTTGGCCGCTTCAGCCATGCTTTGTTTACATTCCTGGAATGCAGGAGATTAACTTGTGCGCAGGCTTTATATTACACATTAGGCAAAAATGTCCGGGGGAGGGTACCCTTTCATGGAAGACTGGCCGGTACACGTCACACACACGTTTCCTGGTGCTGGAGTTTTCCAGTGCAGTTTCACCTGAAATAGGATGAATTATTATACATCTACTGGGTAGAAACATTTCACACTAAGGTATAGTACTGCATATATAAAGATGTAATCTGACTATAGTTCCCCTTTAACCTAGTATGTTTATGAATTGCAGGAGGAAACCCACACAAGCATGGGGAGAACCAGGGTGGAACTAAACCCAGAACCCAGCACTGTAAGGCATGCTAATGAATGAGCGATGCTCATAATAATCTAGACAGGTTCGTGTTATATATATTGCACTGTATTTATTTATTTATATACCGCAGATCTTACACAGCGCTTACAGAGATTCATCATTCACTTCAGCCCCTGACCCACAGAGTTTACAATCCCCCTATATAGACACAGGCCAATTTTAGTCAGGCTCCAATTAACCTGCAATGTCTTTTGGATTGAGAGAGGAAAATGAAGTCCCTGGAGGAACCCACTCCAGTAAGTGGAGCACATACAAACTCCTGCTGATTAAGTCCAGGGAGGAACTGAACCCAGCGCTGCAAGTCGGCAGTGCTAATCACTGAGCCACTCACCCTTCTTGTCATAAACAAGTATGACTGGAACTTCCAAGCAAAAATTCTTATGAAATTCTAAATGACGATTGTATTATTGAACTTTCCATCTAAATGAAACATTTAAGAAACTCTTCAGGTATATGTAGGACAATTCTCCGGCCTGAAGCAATAGAATTCAAGCAAAGAACTCAAGAAACTGTAACTGTATTGCACATATTTGTTATTGAAAAAATGAGAAATACTGTAAACCTTGCCACCTTCACCCAATAACTTTATTAGCAATGGTCCCTGAGGGAGTGGAGAGGGGTAATGGATTGTGCCCTCAGACTTCAATTACAAAAGACTGCAGAAACACAGGATAGACCGGTCAGAGGTCTAGCATTAAAGTCCATAGCTATTACGAAGAGGAGAAAACACTTTACAAGCAAATATCTGAAATACAAAGCCTGCTCCTGTTCTTTCTTTTCTTGGAAATAAATCATTTTCCTTCTTTGGAAATTTGAAGTTCATAGGTTAGGTCTATCGGAAGTTTAAAGTGTATTAGGGCTTTGGCTTGTATTAAGAAATAAAGTGACTAACATTGTGATATCATTGTGGTATATAATAGTCTCAGAGAAAGAGCACATCAATTAAATCATTATCTCCATGGTAAAGAAGGTCAGGCATTAACATTAATTAATGTTTATAATGTCCCACTACTATTAAATACCAATCTGTGGAATCTGGAAACACCACTGGTATATTGCAGTTGATTCCATAATTTAGACAAGTGTCATGATAATTTTAAACAAATGCTGTTTGCAAATTCGATCTGCCAATGCCAAGGCAGATCATCATTCAGTTGGTGTCTGTAGATATTTTATTTATATTAGCTGAGCCAGCTCCAATAACTATAGACTAGCTATGTAGAAAAGTGATGTAAAAAATTTCTTATAGTAAAAAAAAAAACCAACAAAAAAAAAAGCCTTATTTCAGAGTTAAATATCATACTTTCTAGATATCATTTAGAATTTTCGGAAGTACAGATTGGATATAAGTGATTATAAACATGCCTTATGGGTTCTTTGGCAGATGTAAATTGGATAAGTGTCCTATTGCAGGTTACAGTAGACAGTTCCTCCTCTATTCTATGAACTTTATGTTTGAGATCTAAGCAGTGTTCTGCTTTGCGCTTCTTATACGCAGGTTTGACAACATGATTAATTATTGTACAATAGTATACTGCTTTGTACGTTATCAATGTAGATATGAGCGAGTAATTGTAGTTTGACTTCTGCTGTAGAAATGTATCTTAGGTAGAAAATGAAAAATAAAAACGGAAGATCTATCAATCAATAGTCCTAAGTTGGATTGGCTGGCTACCTTCCCATGTGAAAATGACACTCCTCCAGTCTTCTCCTGATACTGAACTTTACCTTTAAACTATTTTATTATCGGCTTAAAGGAAAAGCAATACCCAAAAAAATGTAAAAAATCCCATTTGGATTGGTACGGCAGTTATTTAAATATAGCGCTTGTAAAAATGTTATCTTTAAAACTAAAATCATGAATTTTATTCTTTTTTGTTTTTTTTTTTTTTTTTTTAATCCTTACTCATAGCAGCCCATATTGTTAGACAGACCTTCCCTAGTCCTACTGTTTTTTATGATGCTTTAGAGCAGCGGTTCTCAACCTGTGGGTCGCGACCCCTTTGGGGGTCAAACCTCGCTCTCACAGGGGTCGCGAACACGCTGCTGAAGCAGGAAGGGACTGCAGATCCCTTTATATAGGGTTCCTGCATGGTGACATATCGAGCCTGACGTCACCACGTGACATGCGTGCGTGATGACGTTTCACCCGAGCGTCATCATGTGACATGCAAAGCAATGACCTTGGGCTCGATGCGTCATGCCTGACGTCAGCTCAAAGGGGTCGCAGTATCGACTAGGTTGAGAACCACTGCTTTAGAGAATGTGTATGCAGTAAGTGCCTGAAAAAGCACATTTTTTAAGCTACATTGGTAAATATCATCATTTATAGACACAATTTACAATTTTTGGAATCACAGATTGAATACATATATTTATATTGAACTATAAATGCATTTGAGGCATTTTTTGGGGGGGCTTACTGTTGTTTTAACATGCCTCAACAAATTATTGCAGATTTCAATACAGATTTTCCTTTGCTTGTTACACAGTTCAATTCTCTTTCAAGTACTTTCATAACAAACAGTCTGCATAACTTATTCTTAAACTTTAATAGGAATGAACATCAATTACCTGATGCCACTGAAACAGCAGTGGGATGACAGAAAAAAAATATAATGAAAAAAAATCTTTTCACATTGAGAAAGAACAAAGGGTTGTGTTAATAATCATTCAAACAAAGCACTTTGCAAGTCTTTGCAACATTATGTAGCTGAGCTGTAAATAAATTCTGAAAATGCCTTTTGACAAGTCAATCCTGCCAAAATAGACAGTGAAGGACTGGGGTTATTGGAGCCCACCAGGAAAACTCAGGGCCCCACGTACCTTATGCACGTACTGTATACAGGGCCACCCCACAGATGCTGTGAAGCAGGACCCCCAAGATCTACCTAAAACCTGTGCATTGCTCCCAGAGATGTGCAAGTGCTCTGAGATACTGTGCAGTGGCTCCCTGGATGCTGTATAATGGCCTCTCAGATATTGTGCATTTACCCCCAAACCACACCCTGTATCAACCCTTCTTAACCTCCCCCAGCATTTGCTCCCCAACAGCACTGGCTTCCCAAACATCCATAACATTGACTCCGATACAGCATTGAACCGCCCAAACCTCCCCTACCATTGACTTTCTTCCAGCACTAACCTCCCAGTCCTCCCATAGCATTGACTTCTAAAACAACACTGGCCTCCCGGGCCTCCCCTAGCAATGACTTCCCAACAGCACTGGCCTCCCAGACCTTCCCTTGCATTGACTCCACAACAGTACTGGCCTCCCAGGCCTCCCAGACCTCCCCTACCATTGACATCCCAACAGCACTGGCCTCGCAGACCTTCCCTGGCATTGACTCCCCAACAGCAATGAAAAAAGGTTAAAATCAATTAAAAAGAACAAACTATTTCACACACTCCACCCACAAAGCCTGTATCATATGCATATATAAAGCTAGTATAGTGAAGAACCTCTCATAGTATCACATGTATAATAGATATATGAATAAAAGATGGTGACATAACAGTAAATCTACAGCGTGAAAGAGACTGAGAGGACTTACAGACCGGTATTGGCAAAGGGAGGGAGGCAAACAGATGCGTATTGCTCCAAGGCTAGGAGCTTCTTCCTGTGCTAGTGTGTAGATGCATGCCTTAAATAAGGAGTTAGATAAGAAGCAGAGTAGCGTAGTACGGGAGCGCTGAACAATGACGTGCACCCATTACAGCAACGACCCATTACAGCAACCCTCCATAGCACTGACTCCCCAACAGCTCTGGTCTCCCAAACCACTCTCTGCAACGCCCACCCAAAATGTACCCAGATATTCCCAGACCTCTCGTCTACTATAGCAGCACTGTGCTTATCTGTTTAATGCACCCTTGTAGACTTACTGGCTTTGCTCTCTTTCAGTGCTGCTGATTGAGGGTTGAATTAGAAATCTGGATAGGGATTGGACAGAGAGAGACAATTTCTAACCTGCTCTTCCCAATCAGCAGTGGAGAGCTGAGCCAGTAAGTCTGCAAGAAGAGCACTGCTGTAG
Source organism: Pipa parva (assembly GCA_019650415.1). NCBI lineage: Eukaryota > Metazoa > Chordata > Amphibia > Anura > Pipidae > Pipa > Pipa parva. Next base: position 36 of record WMED01019188.1, on the reverse strand, counting down.
TAGAAGATCTAGATCTGCAAGAAGAGCACTGCTGTA
>WMED01019187.1:0-12495 GCA_019650415.1 Pipa parva | reverse complement strand
TAGCCATTAATACACGTTAATATATACTATTATACTTTGAGTGTAACAGAATATAGGTGAGACTAAATTCACCCCAAATGTCAATGAATAGTGGAAACCAATTTATATTGCAATACTCAAACCATGTTTTAGTTCTAATAAGGTTATTCAAAATAAGCATTTGGTGTGTATTCACAGTTGTAATGTAAAGTAAATTTCCGATTGTCGCAATAAACAAATATTTGAAAAAAAAAAAAAATGTGGACCCATGTTGGTCTATCTTTAAGCCTCATGGAAGTAGGAAAATTTCAGAACTTTCAGGCATCGTTTTCCAACACGACCACCAGGTTCAAGTGATAATCTACTTCAGAATCCTGGGTAGCAGCAAGGTAGTCAAAAATTATATCCTTTTGATATCACAGGCTTTATACAGCACTGTGGAAACAAAATTCTTTAGAAGGTGTACAGAGAAAAATCTAAGGTCAACATTGCACCCTTTTGATAACCTCAATCACAGAAATGATATACCAATATTAATGCTTACAGGCAAGCAAAGTTAAGTAAGCTCAAATCACATTAGTTAGGTTAGTTTGCATGAGTAATTGCATCAGCATACATTTATAGACTTGAGACACATAATAATCCATTTCCATTAACTATAATACCAGCCGGAAGCTACAAAGTTGATACCTAATTTTCGGCCTAGAAATTATATAAAGTCAGAAAAACACAATTTGACATTTAGACACTAGTACTTAGAAAATAACAACTAATCTTTCCTTTGAAATAAATAGTCCAAACCCGATGCAGTCCATAATACTGGTTTAAAAGTCTTTTTCGGATGGACATCCAGATGGTAGGAGTAAAACATAGTGACAAAGTCAAGCTCCAATTTTCCCTTGGCATAGTTTTAGGACTTCAGAGTTATGGTAAATGTCCACCTCTCATCCAGTTAGAGTGCCAAATTTAAATTTGTTCTAGTAGTCCATAAACATTAATAAATAGCTTACTCTGGAACAAGAAAAAACCATTAGAACACATCACACTGAATATTCAGGTTTGATGGGCCTTGAAAATCAACCTTTTAGAAACAAGTACCTTCTTAAGGGAAATATAGAAACACAAAAACTTAATAACAAACCCTTTCCTCCTACAACACAATTCACTTGAGAATTACTGAACTAGGTAGTCTTGGCCCTAGGGTGAGCCGCCTATAACACATTAACAATTCCTCTTAGATTAGATATGACATATAACAGACATTCAGAGATGCACTCACATATACATATTGAACCTGTGTCAAGCCAGTGAGCACCTACCAATCAGCTTTGTAGATCTTTGGAAGTATACACAGTACTATGAATAATAAATGCAGACATCATCATACCTAGGACCTCCAATAGTCACAACAGTTTTAACTTTCTCATCAGATCCCTCTGTATCCTTGACCTCTTCTCTCTGAGCCAGATATTGTTCTTCTTTGGCTGATCAATGCAGCAGGGGCAGGGATTCTGGATTCTCTGGAACTGCTTGTAATTATCCACCCACCATCAGGATTGCACTTGTCCTTATTGGAGATATAGTTTGTTGACTTCGAGACTTTGTCCTCTTCTTGCCTTGTTCTTGAGATATTTTGGCAACAGTTATCTGTGTAAGAATGAGAAGCATATCCACCATCCAAAATACACATCAGAATAGAATGCTAAACTGGCTTACCAGAGGGTCCCCAGAACAAATCCCTTGTTCTCATGACCAGACCACGGTCCTAAACAAAACTAAAAGCTTGTCTGATGTCCATATATATGTTAGTGGTCTTACCTCCAACCAGACTACCCATCTCAGTACAGCCAAATATGGTCTAGGAACTTCTGAATTGTTGTCTTGTTTACTCTCTGTACAGAATAGTTTATGACAATTATCTGAAAGTAAACTCAAAAACTTAAATTAATACACCTTAATTATCTTGATCAATATACCTTCCCCCCCCTTTGAACTCTGTGGAAGGAATGAAATGGAGTTCAACACAAATTAGGCTAACACCTTGTTCATAGAAATATATAACCAATAGGGTAAGGCACAGTATCACCATAAAAAAGGTCACACATGACAAGTTATACAGTATATAAGTAAATTAAAAAAAAATGAAGTATATAGATATATCTACCACTCCCAATAGAGTGAGCATGCTGGGCATAAAAGCTCATATTAGCCCAGGTACAATAATCAGAAAAAAATGAACACTAATGTCATCAAATAGAATACAAATCTAGTCTGATATCTGATTAACAGAGATGTACATGTGATTATATACAAGTATTCATCCAAACTATCATAGAATGTCACAAGACTATTTAATTAATATAAAAGATACTGGACATATAAAAAAATAATATCCAGACACAGGAGACATACTTATCTCCCCTCCTAAATACATATTGTATACACTCATACCTATACAAAAATAAACCAACAACCCTGTACTTAAAAGGTCGTCTACCAGCAGTTTAATATTTAAAAATATTCTAATTCTAGATTTATTTAACTCACAACCAATTTTGTTCTTAATTACCTTTAGCTCTATCTACTGTATATAAAATATATACTCGATATTAATAAGCAGTACTACCCAATATCCTATACGCATGTGTCTAACATGAGGTATCTTTGTACTGCCTAGTAATGAAAGGGTCAGTTAGCGAGTATTTACTGCTGTTCTACTCAAAAAACCTTTAAGAAAACAGACATGACAATAAAAATGTTAAATTCCAGCCTGTATGAAAAACCTAACTTACGGGGGAGGTAGCGCATTGTACTGCGATTGCGCAGATTTGGGAATATCATATTGTCTTACTCAAATATACAACATTCTTTAGAATCTACTGTATATCCCAACTGAAAAATAACATGAGTTTACTTTAATGTTGTAAAACTTAAATTCCCCATACTTTTTAACTTCAGAAACATTATTAAAAATCAGTCCGTCTCTCTCTTTATCTTTCCCCCTTATTTTACTGTTTTGTTTAATGTTTCTGAAGTTAAAAAGTATGGGGAATTTAAGTTTTACAACATTAAAGTAAACTCATGTTATTTTTCAGTTGGGATATAGATTCTAAAGAATGTTGTATATTTGAGTAAGACAATATGATATTCCCAAATCTGCGCAATCGCAGTACAATGCACTACCTCCCCCGTAAGTTACCACGACACTTATATATGTTGACCTTATACTTTTTAAGGTATTTTGATTTACTTTATCATGTCAAATTAGTAAATGTTGTACATAAATGTGTATTATGAATTTGATTTGGAAATATATCAAATGTGATCATATATCCTATGTCACAGTTATGTCTTGTTTTTGTTGTTATTTTGTCTTTATTTCGTACTGTCTTTTCCCATTCTCTATTTAGTTTAGTTTTCAAACTTTTTTAATGACTGGATTCAGATACAATTAATTTCACAGGCCATTTATTTTCCTTTATAGAATACCTAATTAATTTGATTAACTAGATGTATTTATCTAATAATGAGATAACAAGTGATTAGTATCTATGAAGTATGACTCAAGTTTTACTCAATAAACTTGTTCCCTAATAACAGTATATCAAGATGATTCCTACTCCAGACTGCAGTATCACAACTGCTAAAGCCTGCTAAAAATGCTTTATTTTCACCAAAGAGCAGTGCCGGCTCTGCCATTAGGCAGAGTAGGTAAATGCTAGGGGCGCCTCCTGCCTAGTGCCGGCCAGAGGTTACTGCAGTCGCGGCTCAATTTAAATCTCCCAATTGGCAGCTGTGGCTGCAGTAACTTCCCATCTGGCCGGGGGGGGGCGCCGGGGGTAGGGTTGGGGCACAGGATGGGGGGGCGCCTAAGGCGCCAATAGGGCCAGAGCCACCTCTGCCAAAGAGGATTTATAAAATATTTATGCTGCATGACGCTGCAGGTTACATGATTTGTTGAGAAAAGTTTTTTCAATCACAACAAATATTAAAATTATTTCACCTACAATTCTTTTTTAACCTAAGCAGGAATACACTAATTTCTATGAACACTCTACCTGTCTAACTTAACGTTTTTCTAATTTTGTTTCCACCCACTGCATTTCTCCTATTCGCTTAATAAATGAACCTGCTTTTATTAGTTCCCAGTATTAAATAGACTTCAGAGGTAATTCAATAATGTCCAAATTGTTGCGTATAGGTGCAAATTCGCCAGATAAAGACAGTCACAATAGGCTGCTACTGTCGCAGTCGCATCTTTGTAATGAGAATATTGTCACAGTCGCGACTTTATTATGAGAAAATTGTCGCAATCTTAACTTTAAAAAATTGTCACGACTTTACAATGGGGAAATAGTAGCGGATTTGCTATTGGAATCCGCTGTTTGCGAATTCGACAGTCGAATTCACACCTTAGTGAATAACCCCTGGTTCATGTTATTGCAGATGATGCATGTTGTGCATGTGATGCATGCAGTAATTATCATTCAGCATTCTTAGCCTTGTATGCAGTAGAGTGTAGCACCGTGTTAGCCATAGATATAAGCAGAGACAAGTAGAATATAGGCGATACCTTTTATTGGCTAATTGAATAGATGGTAAATACAAGCTTTCCACACTACTTAAGTCTCTTTTTCAGGCATGGTATAGGCATCTTGCTTTTACATTCTATTCAGTTAGCCAATAAAAGGTATCACCCACTTGTTTCCACCCTTGTATGCCAACCATTTCTGCAGGTGATATGCTTTAGCATATCTAAATAAATAAATGCTTTCTAGCTTGGACTTCTGTACAACACAACCTCATACTCATGTGGAATCTACATACCACTGACCAAAAGGGTTAATATAATTTGGAGTTTTATGCTGGGCTCTTTACATTAAGGAGATATAGAGAATATTGCCAAGGTGTACACCAGTTCATGTTAGGAATTCCAGAGTGTAAAACAGGGTCAAGCCCTTACCATGGTAACTACCATCTAGGGCCTGCACAAGAAATCTTCTGAATGAATGGTAAACAGTTCCCTCTATAGGGCAGTGTAACTGTACCTGTATCCAAAAAGTTAAGGCCCGCACCAGGTGATGACATGAATTAAAGAAAATCCCTTGACATCGACCAAACCTATATATTAAGTTACATATATGTCATGAAATAAATTAAATCAGGAGGCCTGTGTCTACAATCTCTTTGTGGGGATGCCAGAACTGAGATGCTTTGGAGTGGGTTTCCAGAAGACCCTTAAAGGTTAAAAGAGGAAACCAGAGGATAGAGGATTTGATCAAGAATGATCAATGACTGTTAACTCTGCCTTATAAAATAGCTAGGCTGTTTCATTGTTTTCTATGCCACTGTTCATTAACTACATAAAGATTCCTCCTATGGGCATTTTTAGCTACATCTCTCCTTAGTTTATCTATATAAGTGAGCAAAATTGAAAGTAAAACATGTCTAGGAGCAACAACATATTAGCCACAAAGCTGACAAATACAGAAAGTGACTGGTGAGTGCTGAAGCATGTAATGTATGAAAGTTGTTTGGAATTTTATATTCAGTGTTGTCTACAACTGTGATGCCCAACCTTTTTTGGCCTGGGGGCCATTAAAATTGGGGTCAGCTTCAAAGTCGTGACTTGTAAAGTCACGAATGCAAGAAATTTTAAAGCTACTACTGCGAAAATTTTCCTATAGTAAAGTTGTGACTGAGACAATATTCCCATATTCTTATAAAGATGCAACTGAGACAGTAACGGTCTATTGCAACTGTCTTTAGCTGGCAAATTCACACTTATACGCAACAATTTGGAATTCAGGCGTCACAGGCCATAGGTTGGGCATCACTGGTCTACAAGAACAAACTGCCTCCTTTAGCAATTTGTGCACAATAACTATTTATCATGACTTTCACCATCAGAAACAAGAATATCACTTTGCATAAAATATACAGTACATGTGTGAAAGCACATTAAGTTGAAAATCAAGGCTACAACTGCTGCTTGTATATAATTTAATTTGAATTCTCTATAAAGTTATTTAATGTAAGGTTTCCACAAGGCTTATGTTGCTAGTCAGAAACCTGTAGCAAGTTAATATTCAGCTGATTAGCCACAGTTCTGACCTTTTAACTTACAAAACACTTAGGGGGTAATTCACGATAGTACAAAGTGAAGTGCGAAGTCCTCGCCTCACTTCGCACTGACTGATATGTGCTCACTGATGTCCTGCACGCTCCTCACTTCCTCCCCCACCGCTTCCTGATGATGTATTGTAACATCATTAGTTTGCACCGGGGGAGGGACAGAGAAGTGCTGTAATCTTTACAGCAGACTGAGCCTGGCCGGATACTAGGTAGGTAGCGGTAGGTAAAAGGAGGGGGCGAGCACCACGATTGCGCCCCCCTCCTGCAGCTGCCTCTACCCCTAGTGCTGGCCAAGCAATGGGTGCTGGGTAAATGGCCTCAGGGGCCGGATGCGGCCCGTAGTTTGGGGACCACTGGTGTATAGTAATGTGGCCTCCTGTGTCTAGTTGCCATTGTCACCTATTTCTTTCTGCTAGTGTTCTCACAACCTAACAACTGCAGACAGTTGCTTATATGGTAATAATTGCAGCGTGTCATAAACATGTGTCAGCGGTTTACAGAAATTCTTACCGACTACTTACAAAATTCACTGTGACATTTCGGAGAAAATCCTTCAAAAAGTCACCAGGTGAATAAATGCTAATGTGGTGCTGGCCTAAAGATTCAGTGCTTATTCTAATATTTTTTTGTTTCTGTCATTGTCTAAAAGTTCTCAGAAAAAGGAAACATCATTTCACCTACACTTACTCCTACTTACCCAGTCTCCAGTGAAATGTATAATCCTTGTGAAACAGTTCCTGCTCAGCCAGGGTGATATTATTTTCTAAACCTTTATTATTCCATCACTTTCACTTTGATTATTACATCAACAGATATATCTTGAGGTATTACAAAACCTTAAATATGATTTTCCATGCTAAAATAATTTAAATGTAAATGAATCACCATAGGAAACATGTAATATAACCACATGAAATACGAGTTGTAGTATTCAAATCAAGACTGCAGAAATGAAATACATCAAAGAAATGCTAATACATGGTGTCTCTGTGTAATGCTGGCACATGTCTTTGATATAAAGGTAAATACGTTTTGAACCATATATTCCCTTTATATACCAATGCATATGATTTTATTCTGGCATTTCATAACTACATTTTTATGTATTGTTAAGGCAACAATCTTCTTATTTGACTATTATTGTCTACTCTGTAAACAATAACTTGTCATTGGATGTCACAAGCAAGCTGCTGGTAATTAGCTGTCAGAGGATCAAAACTTCTTCTTTGTCAGAAACTGTTCTTTTTTAAGTTCAAAATCTGGCATGTTGAACTGCAGATTATAATGCTTTAGGTAGCAGAATATAACAGAACAATTTAATTAGGGAGTATTTCTACATACAATTTCCATTTCTTATTTTATTTATTAGTAAGATTCAGAGAACTTACAATATTATAGCACAAGGTCATGTTCTGCACATTTTACGGGAAAACAAATGTATTATAATATGGTATTGGAATTAACATAACACATGCCAGAGTTCTCACTTGCTGGGTTTATATTTGTTTGTTGCTCTTGCGCTGATCTCGTAAGAAGCTGTCGTGTAATGATGAAGCATGTTATGAAGTCTCACCACTCCTGATCATCATGAATAATCACTATGACTAGCTAACTACTGGGTGTTCTGATCCACTAGTTTACCCTCTTGTATATTTTTGACAAGGGACTTATTATAACAGACTCCAGAACATATATTGACATATGATACGGATTAAATAGGTAGGTTTGTGTACATGGTCAGAGAGAGCTGATTTACTTCTTTTCCATCTATACTGATTCAGTGATATAAATATATAGATGATATATATGAATATACAAACGACTGTAGAATGTTACAAATGCATTTTTTTCTATATTACATTTCTCTATTTGCTTTTCATGATTGCCTGATTATATTGTAAAATGGAGATGTGACACCTGTTTTATTAGTTTTAATTGTATTTATAGGAGTTGTTTGTATTATAGGATTATCACATTTATATTTGAAAACATTTTCTTGTGTTTTTTATTATAAGTATCTAACAATATCAGTGATACTATAGGCAGGCCTGAAGCTCCTGGTGTTCTATATAGTGTAAATGTGAATATGTAGCTATGAAATGAATTAAGGTGTTTGGAAACCTATATACACTTTAGAATTATTTGCCTTTACATCATAAAATAGTGCTTTCTGGTTTGACTCTTTCCTTTTGTGTATAGAAGAGATATATCTGATGCAGAAGTGTTTCTGTTCCACACACTGTTAAAAGAAATGGGGTTGACTTCATAGTTATAAACTGTTTTTGGTTAATCCTACATGACTAAATAAATATACTGTTAAACTTCTGACATAATAAAGGTTCAACATTTCTCTTTTTCAGCCACAGAGCTAGAAAATAGATCAATTTCTTCATGCAGTCCTGTTGATGAAGGGGAGAGAATACTGAATGCACTTGGGGTATTTTGAGAATATTAAGGCATGTCATTTGTCTGTTTTATGGCTACTGCTACTGGAGACAAAGCCCTTAGGAAATTTATTAAGGCACACGTGCACAAGATCACCAGCCTCTTAATTGGTAATCACTAAACTAATCATTTGGTATACAGTCAAATTATATTATGTATATTTTAAAGATTCATTCTCCCATTGAAATTAAAATCTTATAAAATTATTAATTGCTGGGCTGTGCTGGCATTGACATTGGTGTAAGAACTCAGGGGCCAAAGATGAATGACATGTGAGAAACAAGTTTCCTTAGATTTGTCTTCATGTATTATTGGGAGCATTACAAGCAGAGCAAGAATGTATTTAGGTAAGCCACCATCATCGATGTTGGAAGTAAAATTGTTTACTTATGAGGCTTTAATGAAAGAGCTTGGGCAGATGGGTGAGAATGCTAGCATGGTAATGCTTACCTAATAAGGTGAGGGGCTGGATTAGCCAGGTAGTGCATCATTACTAAGTTCCACTAAGGAGAATTCTTGGATAGAGAATAAGTAGATTATGTTCTAAAGAAAGGAATTAGGCAGTGACCATACTTTTTTTCCTGGCCATCCCTCTGTCAGCATAAACATCTGGGACTTCACAAGCAAAAACATTCACCACCATAGGTAGAAAATAAAAGTGCAAAAAGTAAAATTCAAGCATGCACATTTGTTGAGGAGTAATATAACAAATATTACAGTGATAACTTATGTTGATATGATAGTACTAGCTCGATCTTCTTCTAAACATTTTGTCATGGAAGTATAGGTAGAAAAATAAGCAAATGTTTGCAATCTTGATACAATTATCAACTATATTGGAAATAATACTTAAATAAATATTATAAACACCAGAACAGAGAATATGTATGCTCTTTATTAACAGAAGCAAAAACTCAAAAGTAAAGTGCTTGACAACAAGAAGTAACTTTAATTAATCAAACAGGATTAATGAAAACAAGAACATTATAGTTCATATAAAAAGGATGGTGATGATGACTTAGCCTGCAAGAAAAAATAATTTTGTCATAGGAAGGGGCATATTCAATGAAGTTCAAATTGCTTCAGTACAGACCAAATAAAAATCTTTTTTTGTACTTTTTGTTATCTTTGTTCTTGTATCACAATGTACTTGTACTTGAGTTACATAACTGATAAGATTACCACAATCACAAAGTCTGCACACCAGCAACATGCATGGCATACCAATCATGCTCTACTTAGTCACCCACATTACACTGCTATTCATACCTTGACTCTTTTTTTATCTTTCTACTCACTTTTTATTACTACATATTCTTTTCTATCTTTAAACAATAGGGGGCTAAAGTCACCAGTCTTATAAAACACTAAGAAATATACACCATCTTTGTTCCCTAATTTAAGAAACCCAACTTTGCTTTTTTTTATTTACCAATGTCAAGACTTAAGTATGGCTCTACCATTTATAACTACTCTTTAAAATATTTAGCACAGAGTTCTTTTTATAGGCTTTTGAGCAAAATATAATTGAACTAATAGTTGAAAGGGCGTACAACTGGCTATGGGATGCATAACTGCACATATCTAAGTGTAAGGGAGTATAACTGAGGATTGAAAAACAGGAATGTCATAGGTGTATAAATCTTACAGTGAGTAGTGCCAATTGTAATGATTGCTTTGATAACAGGTTGAATAGAAAGGAGTTTGTACTATTAATATTTACTATATATGACAAAATATTACATATTACATTTCATTATTAACTTTTGAGTTTTCTTACAAATGTAATTATGAAATGTAATATACATACAACATGTATTTATCAACCTTGCATGGATGACTTGTCTTTTGTTGTAACATCACAACTGGACAGTTCTTCTGTACTTTTGTTTGTACTTTCTTCTTTCATGTATTCTATAAAAAATGATATTAACATTTTAAATGAACTACATGTGCAAACTACATTTTCTATCAGAAATGATTACCATACTATGATATTGCAGCTGGAAAAACAAACAAATGTCAAAAAAATCCAACTGGACATCCCTCTATACAGCCTATGCTGCCAGTCATAGGACTCAAGATTATAGTGTGCAGAGGGTGATTGCTGATGGTGCCAGAGAGAGCCCTAATTCTTGTCTAATTACCACCTCTAAGGGCGAAATGTATTAAAATCGATAATCGCGATATCAAATGGTTTTAACCGATATCACTATATCGATATTGCCGATATCGATATTCGGATGAACCATTGATTTCAATGGTAGATATCGCAATATTGATATCGACAAAACTGCGATATCGGTAATATCATTAAAAATTGTTCGATATCACAATTTCGATAATTTTAACGATTTTTATAAATTTTGCCCTTTAAATTTCATAAAGAATGTCTCTCTAAAGGTTTAATTACAAAAGATGTAACCTTTTTACCTACCTGGCCTCTGATATTGAGGGTTCATTAATTAAAGTGCGAACAGTCGCATAAATGCCGGTATTCACGTCTTTTTGTGACTTACTCCAGTTGCGGACTTATGCAGCTCTTTGCATCATATTGCGTGTGTGCACAGGTAATTCTGCTATTCAGCATGTCACGGCTTCTGTTGAAGGCGTGCTCTGAATTCACCTGTCTGCCTTCGTCAAATCAGAGTGGAGAATTGGGGGGTTGATGACAGGTCTCCAATGTTGCATAAGGCAACTATTCATTCAAAATTAACAATGGCGACTGCGACTACAATAATCTACTACTTAGCATGAACTAAGCACAAGGTAACATAAAAATAAGTGTTTTTCACTTATATACAGTTAGTGGGATATGATGAGACTAACATCACTGCCCTTCACTGGAGGAATTCGCCTCACTATGCATGACTTCTCATCCTACTATTGTGCGACTGACTACACATGTGACTACATCTGTCACTGTCCACTGCTCCATGAATAAGAAGTGAATTTGTGTCTTCTTGATTATAGTGGTGCAATCAGACGCAAAGTCACTATGCTAGGTGAATTCACACTTTAATGAATGACCCTCTTCAAGTCTTTAAATGTCAGGAAAGGAAAGCAGCAGCAAATAATCCATTTTGCGATTTTAGTCCCTCACCTCTGCCTGTCTCTTAAGATGCTGCTCATCTAATCATGCTCAACTACATACAAGGGAGGACTGTGTAAAAATAAGCTGACTATAAATCAACATGCCAAAATTTCTGTGAACAAGAAAGAGCAAAAAAGGCACCTCTAAGTGCCGAATCATACAAATAATGATGAATATGAAAAAGACCAAATGATACCAAAAGTGGGTGTGTAGAAAAAAGTGATATACACCAAATAAAAATGAACCACACGTGAGTACAAATGAGAGTACTGGAGGCTCACCAGATTTAAATGAAGAATCAGCATGTAATCAAAAGTAAAATTGCTTCAACAGGAACTCGGGCCTGGTTGTCAAAGCGCAACATGTGTAGAGCAGATGGAAAGAGAAACTTTCATAGTGTAATCCGCTTTATTGAAAATGTGAATTAAAAATGATACACAGGGTACTCACAAAAGCACAAATGGTTAATCGTGTTCAGAGTCCACCAATAGGCTGAGTCCAGTGTTGAAACGTGCTGAGACAATGGATAAAGCACTTGTAAGTCCAAATGACAAGGACAGAAGGGCGCAGGAGAGATTTTTTATCATTTTTAATTCACATTTTTGCGCTTTCTTGTTCACAGAAATTTTGGCATGTCGTTTTTTTTGGAGTTGAGGGATACTCCACATTCAAAGAAAGCTGCAAAGACATTCACTTGGGATTTTATTTGTGACTTTATATTTTTCATTTCATTGTTTTATACTCACACTTATTAACTATTAGCACTGCTTTGTGTTGGTTTTTATCACGTGACTATAAATCAAGATACAGCTGTCAAATAGATAAAGCAAATGGTTTCTTTA
>WMED01019186.1:0-12495 GCA_019650415.1 Pipa parva | reverse complement strand
GCAATCACTGAAACAATGTTAGCTGGTCCTTTTAAGGCAAGGCTGCAATGAAGTTGAAATATGTTTTGGGGGATGAAGTTTATTTTCTAGGCAAATGTTGACTTTGCAATTAATTGCTGTTAAGCTGATCACTCTTTATAACATTCTGGAGTATATGCAAATTGCCATTATAAAAACTGAAGCAGTAGACTTTGCAAAAATTAACATTTGTGTCATTCTCAAAACTTTTGGCCATGACTGTATACGTATAACTGATGGGTATGTGCTAATAGGAAAAAAAGAATTTCTGCATCCAATAAACAGACAATCTCTTAACTCCTTGGAGGCATGATACAGATCGAGTTTTAGTGTGTTTGGAAATTAAAAACTAATTTCTCTTGTCCTGATTCTTAGGTCAGACCAGGCCACATTATTTCAGTTTATTGTAGGTTTTATTATTTTATAATTCATGTCCTGAGTAGCTAAATTCTTCTTTATTATCTGGTCTCTTTTTCCATCCTTTATATTAGGATTATTTGTGCGCTATTTGATGTACCTATTTCATCGAGCAGGCTGTAGAACTACAAACAGTTTGTAATTTCCAGTTTGTACTTTTATACCTGATACATTTTTGCCATAAGAAAAAACGTTCATCGAATACTTCTGTTTTTTTTAAACAGTAATATGTGTGCTTAAAGGCAAATTATTGCCTGTGCACTATGTATCTTGATATTTTGATATCAATACCACAACAATTTTCCAATATATTGCTATTAACTTTTATGTTCAATTTCTCTATTTTCTCCCCAACTTCTAAGTTAATTATAATTTAAGTTTTATATCTAATGCAGTAGAAAAACATAACAGGCAATGTTATCAGATTACAACATTATTGCAGACAGATGCCCGCTATTGATATGGAATGGTTAACACTTTCGAATAGTTATTTAATCATGCCTGCTAATCTATTTTACACTTTTCAGTAATTTACATTACTTAATGAACTTAAAAGGAATATAACATTAAGTGTGCCACAGACTGCTCTGCTCATAATACTTACAAGTGCTACAAGGTCTATTCAGACTTTAGTCAGTAACAGCCAGTGCCAGACTTGTGGGCTGGTTTCTAGGACTGCACCTTTTAGGGGGACTTTACATTTGCAGTGGTGCACTGCCGCTCATCATCAAAGGGGCCTAGAACAGCATCAATCCTAAATACAGTCCAAGTAACAACTCTACCACAGTAGTACCCTTTGCATTGGACACATCTATGAATTTGCTTATCCCAGCTTGAGATTTGTGGCAGTTATCTGCCCCATTTTACTCCTGGATTTAGCAGTTTAAAACAATGGTCTGGAATGGCTATTTGTTCAACAAGTAACACATCCATTTAGTGAGGAAACGTAGTATCTAAGGGACACGTAATGCCAAAAAACTCAAAATCCTCAGTTATCTACATACAAAAGTTTTTTTGGGGGGGCTATTACCCCATTTATATTAGCCAGAGGTGTAAATATGCTCTATGTTTAGGGGGTAAACCTCACTTCATCAGGATTTATTTTAGCCACAAGTGTCCAAGTGCTCAACCTTTAGGGGGTTATTCCCCATTCATCAGGATTTATGGTGGCAAAAGGAGAGTCCCCACACCAACCTTTGAGCACATGCGCACCTGTGGCTAAAATAAATGTGTTACTACTCCAATAAAATCCTTTTGCAGGGTGCCGTGCTATCTTTTAAACTTATCAGTACAAGGCGCTTGCCAAAACATCTTTAGGAAGTGTACACCTGCTGAAGGAAAAAACTTTCTTCCCTTGTTTAAAGGGTGAAGTGTGCAGCCATACCTTTTCTACTTATTCAAATACAGGATTTGTAAAAATGTTAGCTTTGAAGATGAATTCATGAATTTCATTGCTTTTTTAATCTTTGCTGATAGCAGTCATGTTATTAAAAATACCTCACCCAGTCCCATTACTTTCTATGGTGCTTTATGTAAAGCTTACACAGGAAGTGTGCCCTAAAGCATGATTTTAAAACAAAATAGCTAAATATCTCACTTTCTATATATAATTTAGAAGCACAGATTGAATATGTAGTAACTCAATTATTGACGTTATTGAGGTTGATCAGTGATAACCCACACATGTCCAGATTTCTCAATCAATTAGTAAAAAAATATAATGATACTGAATAATTTCAGAACCAATCAATATGTTTGGACACCTTAAGCCATATTTATTACATGCAATTCTCCAGATCAGTATAAAATGAACTTTAACTTTACAGACAGATCATGCTCTCGCTTGTTACGGTGTTTGTCTACATATACAGTATGTAATAATAAATACAACACAAAAAAAAAAAAAAAAAATCAGTAAGCATTATCAGTCAGATAAAGTTTCAAATATAGATTTTAATGTATTAATTTATATATGGACTTTGTACACTGATTAATGTCATTAAAATCATTGGATTAAATATGGCTCTGTTCTCTTTTAGTAAAATAAAAGGGGTTTTTATTTATAAAAAAAAAAAAATACATAACATTTTGTGTAATCCTTAGAGATTTTTATATGTGCAAAATACAATATTTAATTCTGTTTTAGATTGGTTTTGCTAAAGTGATGCCCAGTCTTGTAGGTTTGCTTGTTTTAAGCCAGTGGTTATGAACCTGTGGGTTGCGACTCCTTTGGGGTCGAACAACACTCTCACAGGGGTCGCGAACATGCTGTGAAGCCAGAAGCACAGGTCCCTTTATATAAGTGTTCCTGCGCGGTGACGTTGGGCCCAAACGTCATCACTTGACGTCAGTACCGGGGATCGCAGTCTCAACAAGGTTGAGATCCGCTGTTTTAAGCATCAGCCATATTTACATTTACCTGGGTAACATGGCAAAATGAAATCATCAAAATACACCTGCATACAGTAGTACAGTAGTAATAGGATAAAAAAACTGGCACTGGGACTCCAACCTCTATTACGCCAAAATGGATTACATTATTAATTACCACTGCAACCCATTGTTCTACCTCTTTCATGTAAGGAACATTGAAAAGAAAGTGCCCTGCTCACTTACCCACCATTATATATGTTTAGGTCATATGGTTTCATTAAATTAGGAGAGAGAAAAAAAAAAAAGGAGGACCTTGTATTTGTTTACCTTTGATTTTTGATCTCGAATCAAGGAAACAATTTAGCTAATTTAGAATAAAAG
The DNA here is from genome assembly GCA_019650415.1 of Pipa parva. Classification (NCBI taxonomy): domain Eukaryota; kingdom Metazoa; phylum Chordata; class Amphibia; order Anura; family Pipidae; genus Pipa; species Pipa parva. Next base: position 9,306 of record WMED01019186.1, on the reverse strand, counting down.
TAGTAACTGGGCAGAATATAAAAAAATGGACCCATTTGTTACTGCGATCTAATTTTTTTTGGTACCAATATACCGGTATGTTCATATTGGGCAGTCCTCAAGGCCTTAATACAGCAGATATAAAAAAAAATCCAGATATCCACATACCCATAGAATATGGCATATCAAAGCTACTTGCTTTACAGCAATACGCTCTGGGAGCCAAAACAAAGTTAAATAAGACTGAGCAGTCCATTCCTATACTGTGGAAAGACAGTATAATGTGTGCAGTGTAGTGCTTTGCAGTGTCCTAGATAGGGAAAATATTTTCTCAGGAGATCTGACATCCACTGTCCTTCTGTGGTTTTATATCTGGTTCCTTCATTGGTTTCACTTCTTCTTCTTTTTTGGGTTTAGCCTATGGGTAAAAACAGAATTACTGCATTGCTCTGGAAATGAGTGACAAGAGTGAATTTCCACCATACCCTATCATCATCAAGACATATGCATATGAACGCTGAATTAAAAGATGATAGTTGTAAGTTTTTAGTTACAATGTAAAAATGGGGTCTCAAACACACAGCTCCCAAGGCTATCATCTGTGGCTGTGTCCCAGAGACATCCTCAGGATAGCAATGAGCTGTACGGGACATTCTAATCAGCACAGTAGATCATGTACAGTGTATGTATGTATAATTTTATTTATAAAGCGCCACAAATTTACGCAGCACTGTATAATTCAGCAATACAAATACAAACATGGGAAATGTGCATTAAACAATACAAAGTGTAATATCACAAGGATAATGGAAAAGGAAAGTGTTACGGTAATGCCTTATTAAATATGTTTTTTTATGAAATTCTTACTTATTCACAAATCTGTAACAAACTTGGAAAACAGAGTAAGTTGTGTTTAATACATTAATTAATACAAAATGTTAATTTAGGAGAAAAACACTGCTCCTAATAATGGTGTTAAGCAGTTTGAGATGTGAAAGGAGAAAACACCTAGAAAAATGTGTAATGCAATTTAGAGCACCAACAAGTTTTAAACTACCCAATATTGGCATGCCAGTGTTTGTTTCGCATATTATATGGTTTATTACATGGAAAACAGTCTGGAGATATAAAAGAATATATATATAAATATATATAGTCCTTACACTATCATCCTTTGCTCGTTTAGTGAGATCAAATCCTGCCTGGGTTTCTGGGGTCCACTGGGAATTCACTGCAGGGAATTCAAATGGAACAGGCTCCACAAGACCATAGTTAGCCTTTAGCTCCAGTTGTGGAGCCTCTGGTGGCACTTTCTGGAAGTAACTTGAAAATGGCAAGAAAAACAAAAAAAAAAATGGTACAAATATGTGAGAAAAACACAAAAATAAAATTCATATCTATCTAATGGACATAGCTGAAATGCCAAGGCCTTCCTGAAATCCATAATTTTAACATTCAATTGGATATTAATAGACTAAACATTGTGTGGTTTAGTAGTTCTGGAAAGTTAGAATGAGCTACAAATAGAGAGACCAATATCCCTGTATAAACTGAGTTTGGAATAGTATGATGTCACCATTTGCAAATATGTAGGATGCAAGACTTGAATGTGTGTGTGTGTGAGGGTTATTTTCTAGACACCCCTTTAATCAGAGAGTGCATGAAGTTGTGTGTAGGAAAGATAACTGCGCTTACATAAAGCCGTTCTCTCTCTGGCACTTTTCCAGCGTATTTTTCACTAAGCTCCCCAACTTAATAAAAAACAGGTGTCCGGATGGTTTTGCTGTTGTTCCAGGTCCCTTGGTTTGTCCATAATCTTTGCACAATGCCTCTGCTTTCCCATAGACTGCATTAGAAATAAATAACAGGTTTCATCATATACGTTAAAGGGATACAATATTATTTTATTATATTTCATTATTTTAAAAAGGTATACAGTACTGCAATGTGCTTCCATGAAAGGAACCTATTTTCTGGTAATGGTGTTCATTTTAGGTTTTTAAGACCTAAGACTCGAGACCTAAATAATGGACATCTGATAGAGGTATGGAGAGACAAATAGCTGCTCCAGGTCTCCTGATAGGGGTATGGAGAGTCAAAGAGCCGCACTATGTTATCTGATAGAGGTATGGAGAGACAAAGAGCCGCACTATGTTATCTTACAGAGGTATGGAGAGACAAAGAGCCGCTCTAGGTCATGTGTTAGAGGTATGGAGAGACAAAGAGCCGCACTATGTTATCTTACAGAGGTATGAAGAGACAAAGAGCCGCACTATGTTATCTAAGAGAGGTATGGAGAGACAAAGAGCCGCACTATGTTATCTGATAGAGGTATGGAGAGTCAAAGAGCCGCTCTATGTTATCCGATAGAGGTATGGAGAGACAAAGAGCTGCTCTAGATCATGTGTTAGAGGTATGGAGAGACAAAGGGCACAGTGTACAATGAAATTTTCAGTTTACAAATTAATTGGTGTAATGTATAACAACGGGGCCCCTTTTGTTATATTGGATCATACATAAGGAAGCAATTTCTATAGGAGATACTTTCTCATTCTGGTGATAATGCATAATGTACAAAATTTGTATGTCTTGATATTTACTTTCCTTGATATGCTTTTGTCTAAATTTTTTTACAGATTTTTTTTTAATTAAACAAATAATTAGAAAAAAAGGTGAAAAAGATCAAAAAACAGAATGGCAGCCTTTTTTTCCACTTTATAAATATCACCAAAAATGTTTACTTGATCAAATAGTTGATGTTCTATTAGATCAGATAGAGAAGCAGCTGTGAGTGCCATTAGATAACACAAATGATTTAGCACTACAGACAGACTCCTTAGTCACTATTTTAGCTACATTTTCTTCATCTACAATGGCTTGCCACAAGCATAGTTTGTGTACAAGTAGAAATGAATGATCCCCCCTTCTTAAGGCATTTATCTTACAAACTGACAGAAACGGCCTCTGACACAGGCTACGCAAAACACTTTACACTATAGTGTGCGTGTTTATCAAGCAGAGAAATATGTGCAGAAGGATTCTGTTTTCACCAGCTGAAAAAGGTAAAAGCAAAAAAGATTTCACCAGGCAGTGAAAACTCTAAATGATCAGTTCGGCCAAACATTACTGAAAACAATAGTGGTGAGACTATTGTGGGTTTTTTCTTGGAAACTGAAACATGAAAATGTGAAACAGTAATCAAAAAAATAATTGGTGAAATATGAGAAACCAATTAAATAAATTAAAAAAAATAAATATATATAATTGGTTTTGAAGCAAACCTTCTGATATATAACTCTATACTGGACATAAAGTAAAAAGCAGGATGGCAATTAAAGGAAGTGAGGTCCCCACGTACTCCTGCTTCATTCTGGCTAGAGGAACATTGGGGCACACTTAAATCAATCAATTTCATATTAAGAATTTAATGCTTTCCCCCAAAATATTTACTCCTACACAAGAACTTGTCATTCTCTTAACATTACCCTGCATGTACCTAAACAACCTATCAGATGCCAGTACCTGCTGAGCCTCTGTTTTGTGAAATAATGAGAATGGTGAGTGATAATTATTTCTCTCTCCAGGCATTCAGTATTGTTTTACTTAGTTTAACAAGAAGTGTTTTACTAACACAATAGCCTGCTTTGTGATAATATAGGATAGTGATTTTCAAAAGCAACTTTTTTTTATCAAAAATATTGACAGAGTTTAGTAGACCCATTCATATTTCTATTATAAGTGTTATGTGTTTCTTTAATTATTATGCTAGGTCAATTATGAAGGATTACAGTTTCTTACTGAGTGTTGCAAATGCTGCCCTCTTGTGTTAAAACAAAGGGTAAAAGAAAAACCCTTTTTGCGCTGTTATTATTTAACATTATAGGCCATACTCACATTTTTCTGCCTCTTGCATTGACCTTATTGCCTCCCCACATTTATCGCTGGAAAGTAAGGTCTGACCATGATAGCAGAAGGTCTGCAAATAAATATATATATATGTATACTCTTGTTAACAACAATTATAAACAAACCTCTGATCTCAAAATTACTTTCAGTCAAATTCCTGAGAAATAACTGAAGTTTCTGTCACATTTACTCAGACCTAGGTAAGGTTGTTATTAAACAGCGATGTTCGACCAAGCAAAGCGCAACATTTAACCCTGCTGTGTAAGCAAATTGTGTTTGCTGATGCGATAAAGAACATAAATGCACAACTGTACTGCAGTAACCCATACCAACCATACACACGTTTCCGTATGTTAAGTAATATTTCTTTAAATAGTCCTTCTTAACTTCATATTACTTCCTTCTACTTCCTCTACAAGATCATGTAACATCTTACTTACGCTTAAATGACAAATAAGTAGGTTTTTTTCTTGATAAATACCAACTTTATTTTTTGTATTGTGTTCCATCAGCAATATTTTATTTTAGTTTAATAAACTAATGCCATCAGCATTTATTATTTTGGTTCTAATGGACTGCACGGTTGCTTCATCTTGCCTGTTTTACCACTGAGATTGTTCTTTTTAATTGTAAATTAGAAAAACTACCAGCAGGGCAGATTCAATTGACCTTGGTTCTTTTCACTGTAAACAGCTCCAGTGGCTTGAAATCCTTTGTTGTCTATTTTATTCCCCACATGGTGACTTAACTGTTTACTTTAGTCTGTAATCCCCCTGCTGTGTACGGAAATCTTAGGCACAAATTCACTGCAGAAAGCCACCACTCCACAGTGAGATCACAATAATTATTGACATATACAAGATCTCAACAAACCAGTAACAAAAGAAAGGGGAAAATGCTATATGGCATGGCAGTTAACAATAAGTTGGAAACATTTTCCCTTTGCAGTTTTATTCTTGATTTTTTTATGTTACTTTTTGTCCTCTCTCAGAGCACGGCCTCAATGCTTTTTGCAGCTTTCTGCTTGTGGCAGAATGTATAAAAAGCAGCCTCAAAAAGTTTACCTGTAGTACTTCCGTCAGCAGTCAGCCACTTTCTCATAGTGAAAAGCCAGGCTACAGGAGTGAAAGTGGAGGTTCTGTGGGTAATCTCTCAGGGGCTATTTGCATTCAGCTTTATCATAGTGAGACCCTTAGTCATGTCTAAGAATCAGCTTATTTTCAGCCCGGTCTGCAATCCACCTCAACACAGCTTTAGATCACTTGACCACAGCAGTTGAAGTTATGTGGCCCAGCACTTTACCAGTGTCACCTTATTAATCTTCTATAGGTGTATGCAAATCTCTCTCTCTTTAGATTGTGAGCTCTATGGGGCAGTGACCTGACGCTGCCTGGCACAAAGGATGATGTATTTTTGGGATTCATTGCTTGTAATTTACTTCTTTTGTAATATACTATGCACTTCTTCCATGTCTGTCTAATAACTAGAATGTTGAATTGTTTAGCACTGTTTAAACTAGTGGCACTTTATCAATAAGCACAAGAAAACCAATTTTGTTTCTTAGGTTAGAGTGAATTCAGCTTCAAACAATACCTACATAGGCCATGTAAAAGCACATCTTGAGCTGGGTGTAGCTCCTCCATTTAGCTATGTAAACTGGATCTAGGGTGGTGAGCGTGTGGTCTGAAACACAAAGACAAATTGTATAGCGTGCTATGATGACATCCTTTTTGCACTGCACATTTTACTAATAAATATTCACACACACACAGCCAGCAGATTGGGATTTGTTTTTTGGTGCCCTATGTTTATTTCACAAAGAGGTCAAGAATGAATCTCTCTTTGTGTGTCAGTGGTAAATAGCCCACTTATCTATTTTGCATCTGTATAACATACTATGAAAAAGGTTTCTTATCTTTTCAGTGGTAGACACTATAAATAAATAAAAAATGTATTATAACAGTTATTACTGTGTGATTATTTTGCTTTTGTGCCTCTGCCGGAACAGATGAAAAGAAGATAATCTCTTATCTTGAAGCAGTAGGTAGCACTGTATGAAGGAAGGTGATGGGAAAGTATTTCTCCCCTTAAGGATCAATCCCAGACAAAAACAAGCTTAAGTTCTTCTTTAAACCTTGCTTTCCTAATGAACTTGCATCTTCCTCTTCTCCATACATGGGATTGCTTAGTATAGAATAGAACTTTTAAGAAAAGCACAAATACATACCAACTTTTTGATAATAATTGGCAGTTTCATAAGCCAGGGCAGCTATTAAACTGGGATTATGCTTTAGTTCGATGGCTCTTGCGATGGTCACTGCAGGATTTAAAGAAAGGGAGACATTTCAGAGTCTTTACTGTTAGAAGCAAAAACTGCATTTACTATCCAGAATAATCTGCATTCCATATAGAAACATTACAAGGAATCCTTTATTACACTTTTATTCATTCATAACTCATTCATACTGTATTTTATTCCTTTGCTACTAGATTAAAGCAGTAAAATAGACTGTAAAAAATGTTCTTTGTCCCTAGCTACAGTATGTTATATAGATCAGTGATGGCTAACCTTTTGGAGTTCCGCGTGTCGAAATTTTGTCGCTGTTGCGGATTTACAATGGAAAAGTACCGCAGAATTAAAACAGTAAATTCTTGCAGTTTTAACATGGGAAAATTGTAGCAATAATGTCACGGTTATGTCACGGTCAAAATGTCACGGTTAAGTTATGGGAAATTGTTGCGGTCACGGATTGGCTATGGGACCACATGAGAGTGTGACACGATCGGCACCATGGAGTGTGTCAGCAACGTCTTGGCATGTCATCTCTGACACTCACGTCACAGGTTAGCCATCACTGTTATAGATCTAGAAATGCAAGCATTACTATCCATACATGCTCTAATTTAAACATATTTTATTGCTGTTTGATGACTAAAAAACATTGTGTGAATTAATGTAAATAATGCCACCTATACATGTGCTGGTTTGGGTGACCAATTCAGCCAGTTTGATGTTTGATCTATGTATGGGCAAGCCCTGCCCCGAGTGGTCAACCTGATTGATCATTCTTAACAATAAATTCAGTTGGTCAGAAGCCCCTTTAAGCACACGTGTGAGGTACTTAAACTGATTGGCCATTGCTATGTGGTAAAATGACTGCCATGACCATCCAAATGAAATTATTTTCTGGGATTTCTGGTCCTTTAAATGAACTAATCAATCTTATTAGTGAACCAAGAACTGCACTGGTTTAGTACATTTACCCTTAAAGGAAAACTAAAGGCAGATTTCACAGTGCTTGGTAGGGTACAGGAGCCAGCACTAAGCATCATCCACTCAAGTCAGCAGTGCAAAAGAGTGTATACGTTATCACACTAATTACAACCCCCAATGAGAACGCTCCCCTCACCGGCAAAAAACAAGAAGCGCAATGAGTGATGACATGTACACTCTTTTGCATAAGTGGGCAGTGCTTTGCGCTGGCTCTTGTACCCTTTCAAGCACTGTGAAGTCTGCCTCCAGGCACGGATATGACAGCAGAGTTCAAGCTGTCATGGTCATGTTTCAGCTTAAAAATAAGGAATTTTTTTTAGGTGTCTACTTTTTATTTCTATCTTTAGCTCTCCTTTAATTCCATTAACTCACTCTTATTTTATACAAAACTATCTTGGATTAAAAGACAATATATCCTCTCACTTGAAAATTCTGAAACAAAATTCTAAATAATACACTTTTGTTACATAAGTTTAGGTATATGGTTAGAGGTTGTTTATCTTTACAGCAACCCGTTATCAATATTCAATGTAGAAGACACTAAAATATCTCATTTTACTGATTCCAAACAGAAATGTAGTGTGTAGTACAGCTGACTAATTATTTTCCGAATTTTACTCCTTTTTTGTATTTTTTCACTTCACTTTATGTGAATACACATCGTTTTTTAGTCTTTAATAAATTTGTTTTATATACATATTCTGTGGACGTTTAATATTTTTTGATCACACTGTTGATATATATATTTTTGATCACACTGTTGATATATATATTTTTTGATCACACTGTTGATATATATATTTTTTGATCACACTGTTGATCTGTTTCACCACTGAGCAATACATACCATTGTTAAAAATTTTTTGGGACCTGTGATATCGTTTCCAATCCCTCCTCTTGCTGTGAATTTATATTTCCTCCATTTGAGTCTCTATTGATTAAGGAGCCGTTAGTGTTTGAAGATTGGGTTTCGCTGAGAGGCCAGTGGGCCAGCAATTACTACCACTTCTGAAGGCGATTGTTATTGATGCTTCTGGTGAGCAGTTATTTTGAACACACCTTCATTTGTTCACGTTTTTTGGGTGTCATTTTAGTATCTACACTGTCCTTGGGGACGTTTGGGAAGTTTTTCCTCATATACATTTCATCTATACGGATTCAGGCACTATTGTGCGCGTATATGTTTTGCGCTTTCTTCACAGAGTCTTTTTCCTGATCGATTCGTTTTAGTTTTGTTTATTAGTTCAGTTTAATGAATGCAGTGTCAGACTAAAGTGCTGGGCCAAACAGTAAAGCGAGATCAGAAGCCCACAGGTCTTCTCATCTCTTCATTCCTCTTCAGTCCCTAATGATTTTCCAGTTTCCAAGCCCCTACCTGCCCTAATAAACAGCTCCAAGAGGGACCCACTGGGAAATTTTCCTGTGTCCTGGTCAGCCAGCCTGACCCTAAATGTATTTGTATTTTCAAAGATACACTTGCATTTTATTTTTCCCATCTTTCAATCCCCTTTCTTTAATTTAAAAATATAATTAAATCTTCCTAAGAAAAGATAACTGCACTGGTCATTTCATTCATACCTTCTTGTGCTTCTGCCTGGCACTGGACTATATAGGCATCAATTACCCGACTTTCCAAATCACGACCTTTTTCCGCTGGTGTGATAAGTTTTGGGATATGGTTTTCCTAAAACAAAAGACCATAATTTCAATAGCAGTCTCCTTTCTATGCCCTCTAAATTGTAGCACTATACCTTTCACTGAATTTGAACAAACTTAAAAAGCAGTTAATAAGATGTAACTAGGAGTCCATCTGTAAATAAAATGTGTACAGTTACCTTTAAGTGCTTGAAAATTCCAGCTGCAATTTTCAGACTTCTATGAACTTCCTTTGCTTCATCTTCAGTAATACTTCAATAGAACATAATTAAACAATAATATATCATTTAATAAAAAGCACTGATTGTGTCAAAACTTTAACAAAAGTAGGACATTTCCAAAGAAAGAATCCCGACCAGCATAATATTGTGTTTATGATTAATTCAACAAAATTGGCATTAAAAATGGAACACTTATCCATCAAACAAAAAGAAAGTACCGTATATACTCGTGTATAAGTCGAGAAATTTAGGTAAAAAAAAGCATTTAAA
>WMED01019185.1:0-12495 GCA_019650415.1 Pipa parva | reverse complement strand
CCGTGATCGAATGGTTGCCAAAATTAGTGAAATGAGAAAAGTTTTGCCTGTACCTCCGGGTGCTTCTATGAAGTACAGTCCACCACTTTGATTTGTTATTGCTTGCATTATTGTGTCATATGCAGTGCATTTTCTGGAACTAATTTGGGAAGATTCGTTTCAACACATGTACTTAAATCATGAACATCGAAGTTTGTTTCACATTGCAAATCACGATCATATGTGTCATTTACGGATCGATTCGGTGAACACATTCCCAACTGCACCAGTCCTTTTGCTATATGTAACACACACATAACACAACGCACGCACACCCTCACAGACACACCCACACACACGCTGACAGACATACTTCCCAAAGTTTCATGCTGATCAGAAGAATAATGCATCTTTTGCTAGTTACGCCCTTACGTGAAATAGCGGACGAAATGTACTATGCCAGAAACCTTTCCAGGAGTGTACAGTACATAACAACTTCCCAAAGTTTCATGCTGATCGGACGAATGGTGTAGTAATGTATAAAGGACACACACATACTGTATATACATGCATTCCTTTTTTTATATATAGATTATAACAAATCATGTTATAACTACTGTTATTTCCTATTCTGCATGATAATACAACTCTTTGTTGCTCTGTGTCATTAACAAACTATCTTTAATTTATTTCAGTGTAATATTTACATCTATTCTATTTAACAATACATCTTTTTTTTGTCACTTATTCCATTTTTATTATTAGTAGTACACAAATATATACTGTATATATATGTTTATTGTATGGTAGTAAACTAAATTCAGTATGCTAATACATGTCTTTTTTATTTTGTTTAGTCTAAAGATGACTCTGTGCATAACATGAGCCGTTCCAGAGGTCTTCCTGGGTTACCTCCTTTGCCAAAAACATCAGAGCCGTCAGAGTTGTATCAGGTAAGTTATACATGTCACAATAAAAAACTGTGCTACTGTTTGTTCTTCTATATTCATTTTCTTGTTGATCACAGTACAAAGAATCTGATTGGTTCCTCTGGAGTGTTTGGACTTTATTTTATGTCCATGCATTCCCTCTGTTTGAAATAAGAAGCACTTAATGCTCCACACGACAGTATTATCAACTGTGTAATTTATTACGTAAACGTACACATCAAGCCATCAGCTTGGCAGTCATTTTAAACATGCACAGCAGATGTGTCTTGCAATTGCTATTCAAGGGACTTGTAATGGCCTTCAGTAGCAATCAGGGGATGCAATATACCTGTATTGTATTTGTTAAATTATATTACGCTTATATATTTCACAGCGCTTTACATAGATTCATCATTCACTTCAGTCCCTGCCCCATGGAGCTTACAATCTAATTTCTCTTTTCAGTCACACAAAAAGTAGTATATTTTTTGTATCCTAAGCGTGCTTGGATTTGGAATCAGAACCTGTTACTTGCTGCACCTCTGTAGTATGTTGCCAGCAGGCTTCTGGGTTTTTTTCACGTTACACTTACTTTCTTCAGGAGAATTGCACTGAGCTTTTTGGTGCACAGCTGCAAACTATTCACAGGTGTAATGCATTCAGTAGTTTCCAGCTCTATTTCTATCCTGTGCTTGCAGATGAATTCAACTGTATTTGTTTGTATCTTGTCCTGCTTCGTCCTGATCCATTGTTTCTGTAATTAGCCCTTTGTCTTTGTAATTTTGCCTCTATCCTACCTTTAGTTCTGATCTCTAAGATCTTGGCTTCTGGTCTGTTTACAACTGTGCTCCTGCCTCTTAATTCCCATTCCATTTGCTCCGATCTGTTACTGACCCATGTATAACTAAATTCTTTATTTTGTTTCTGTAAAGTTTCACAAGAAGAGGGTTGGTTGGAGTAGGAGGTTGCAGTGCGAATCCATAGGGTCTTGGTGCAAGCTATCCCTAGGACATGGAGTCTAAAGAACTCCCTGGTTTTCACCTCTGATACCCGCAAGGGGTTGTGGGCTTGGCTGCAAGGATCTCCCAGGTCGCGGCTCCTAGAGTAGCTGTCCTCTGGTGGAATATATAAGGAGTGCGTTAGTTCAAGAATAGAGCAGGAAACAGGTAGAGAGGTCCAGGCAGGGTTCAGTAATCACGTAGCAAGAGCAGAAAACAGTACAAAAGCCCAAGTACAAGTGAGATAAGTACTATAATTGGGTGCAAATGTTCCTGTGAGCCTGCCTTATGTAGGCTAAGTGACGGGCACATGGCCGCCACAAGCCGCGTCAAACGCATGCCCTCCAAGAGCCATGTCAGATGTGCATGCCCACAACGTACCCACAATGGATGTACACGCTCACAATGTAGCCGTGTCCAAATCACGTGACCGCAGCGTACAAACATCGAAGGTGCACGAATGTAGCGGACGCACACACCCACAGAGGAGCAAGACAGTAAGTATGGCTCCTCATAGTTTCCACGGTTATAAGTTTGGCACCTTTTCTCATCCTTGTGTAGCCATTGTTAACATGGTGTCATTAAGGCCTGGTGGTACCTGAGTAGTGGAGGCCTCCTCTCTGAAAGATCAGATCTATTTCCCACCACACTGGTTTTGACAGAAACAGCTGAGGCCAGGGCTACAGTGGCTTCTTTGTAGCTGGTCTACAATGGAATTAGGCTCAACATTGCCTATGATGCAATACTAAGTAGCCTGTGAGTTTTATCCATTGGAAAACTATGATACTATCAATTCATCATAGTTATAAAATAGCCAGTGTGGATATATTTTGAAACTAACTCTGAAACTAAATCCAAGAAGAATCCATTGAATAAATCAGTGATGTATGCATTCTTCTATTCCTTCCCTTATATATAGAAAAGTCCAGTCATGTATCACACTTGTCAGTTCTCACATTAAATAAAATGTCTTTGCAATCAGAATACCTAATAAATGACCTACTATTTTAGCTGTATAATACCATAAAGATACATACTACTTCTCTGACAAACTTAGAACTGTTTGAGACTCCTGGACTCACTGTGCTTCCTCTGACTCTTAAGATAGCCATACACAATGTGTTTTTTTATAGAAAGTCAACACAAAATGGCATATAATCACACACACACATCTGATGGTCCAAATTACTCTTTTCATATGATAAAAGTAACAGATATCTGTGAAAATGATTTTCCAACATGTTCAATTTGACAGTGATGTTTTTCCAAGCATGTGATCAAGTTACATGCCATTTTGCAATGATCACACAAATATCTGTTGGAATGTAAAAGATAAACAGTCAGAACAAGTGACTGTACATAAGGAAAACAAGTCAAATTGCTTTAAAGAGTTCTGTATCCTTAGCAATTGATGTGTCTCCAATGATTATTCCTTGGCAAATGTATATGATAATCACACCATATAAGGCCAGCTTTAAACAGACTAGTTGGTAAACAGCAGAATACTTTGTCTAGGTTCTAATCAGTGAAAAAGCTCTGAGATCTGTGATCTTGTACAGCACCATGCACTGCATGGAGGAACAGTGCATAGATTCAGGATGAGAAACATTTTATTTTTAAATAACCATTGAAAATAATTATTGTTTTTTTACCGCTGAGTAACAGTGGTCTAAAAGGGATCATTGAACCAAGTTTACCTCTTTAAAGGAACAGTATGTTTGTATATGTACAGTATGTATGTATGTATTTTTATTTATAAAGTGCCCATAACTTACGCAGTGCTGGGGCATATGCCTAATATAAGACAAAATTGCTATTGAAATTTAAAATAACCAAACGAAGATAAAAGCCAAGTCTAGTCCTCCAAAATGTTGGATTTGACTGCATGAGGTCAGTTTTAAGTCTGGATTTTATGTTAGTATAGGGGTGGATAAGTATCTACATACAGGCGTAACTGAAGACTAAAAGGGGGAATTCACCAAAGTGCGAAGTGAGGTCCGGATCCTTCGCCTCACTTCGCACTGATTGTTATAAGCTCACTGATGTCCTGCACGCGGACATCAGCGAACGCTTTAAAGGGATTCCAGTCTCGGTGAGACCAAAAGAGTCGCCTCACCGAGACTGGAATCACTTTAAAGCATTCGCTGATGTCCGTGTGCAGGACATCAGCGAGCGCATAACAGTCAGTGCGAAGTGAGGCGATCGATCCGCATCTCACTTCGCACTTTTGTGAATTCCCCCCTAAATAAGCTGGTAATGTTAACCAGCTTTATATTTACCAATAGTGAAGACCAAGGACAGATCCTTTAGGCACCCCAACACTATATGGAACAATAACAATAAAGTGAATGGAAAGAAGAAGAATCTGATTAAGAAATAAATAAACAAAAACAAAGCATCAATCCAAGAGGAATAGAATAGACAGGAGAAATTTGAGTTGGTGACCTGGAGATTATTTATGCGTTTACACAGCAGACTCTGTAGAGTAAACTGGCCAACAACCAGATTGCAAACTGTCCAAGAGATGAAGGTAGTTAATACAGTTGGTGCAGAGCAGGCATTCTAGAAGTCTAGAGGCTATGTACAGAGGAGAATTAGAATGGTAAATAGAAAGGCATGCAGGGTCCAGGGTTACGATAAAGCATCCTACAGCCAGATTGCAAAGGGGCCAGAAGTAGTTTTAGTTTTAGTAGTAGTATGCATGCAAAGTCCAGTGTAGTTTTTTGAGGATGGTTTGGTTTGATGCAAGCCTGTTTAAATGAAGACATCAAGGGGGTTATTCACTAAAGTGCAAATTCAACTGTTGAATTCTCAAACAGCGGATTACCATAGCAAATCCGCGACCACAACAATTTTCTCATTGTAGAGTCATGACCGCAACAAATTTAAAAGTTGCGATTGCAACAATTTTCCATAGTAAAGTCACTACTGCGACAATATTCTCATTATAAAGATGCGACTGCTACAGTAGCAGTCTATTTAGACTACCTTTAGCTGGCAAATTCACACCTATATGCAACAATTCGGGGGGTTATTCACTAAAGTCCAAATTGCTGCGTATAGGTGCAAATTCGCCAGATAAAAACAGTGGCAATAGACTGCTATTGTCACATTCACATTTTTATAATGAGAATATTGTTCCAGTCACGACTTTATTATGGGAAAATTGTCGCAATCTTAACTTTATAAAAATTGTCGCAACTTTAGAATGGGGAAATTGTTGTGGATTTACTATGGGAATCCACTGTTTGCGAATTTGACAGTCGAATTTGCACTTTAGTGAATAACCCCTAAGTCCAGAGGGCAGGGAAGAATAGAAAATGTGTGTAAGAGTTGGTACAAGGACAAAACAATAGATATAAAGGAAGCGGTGCTACATATGTAGAAGAGGATTTTAACCGATTTATTATTATTAAAATAATTACATGATATTATTACATTTGGAAATTAATTTATTAAGAATTTTTAGATAATAAGTTGAACTGTTTCTTTCAGATCAGTGTCACCTAACTTATGTAACTCGTAACTGAAAAGTCCTGAGAGTGCAGGAAGTGTTCTAGAAGGCTTCATTTAATAGGCTACAGCTGGAATGTAGTATATGCACCTGTCATTTGTTTGGCCAATTAGCAGTGCTGGCAGAGGAAATAGGAAGTACCCCCTAATGACAAACTTGTGTTGCAGAGAAAAAAATTCACACTAATGATTTTAAGTATTTTAAATGTTCATGTACTCCAACTATACTTGGCAGCTATTCCATCAAGAAAAAGGATGCATAAATGTTTTCCATCTGGTCTTGTTCTTACAGAGTAACAAAATGCAATAAATAGCTTAAAGGACTTTTGTCAAAGTTTTGCTAAATATTATTTGCCTATCTGAAAGTTTCCTTATACCGACTACATTTGTTTTTTTGTAGTGTTCACAAATCATCCCTTATACTGAAACCAATCAATGGTAAAAATCATGGTTGAATGGCTGAGAGTGGTGGAGCATCATGACTCTACTTCCTGCCATGAAATTTATGTGAAAAATGCATAGTCTTGTAGTTAACAGTTGGAAAGGTAGGCTTGGAATAGAAGTAGGAAATAGAGACAGTCACCTATTGCGCCTCCATAATAAACTTGAGAATGGACCAATGACTGCTGGATGGAAATGTATATGAGGAGTAATTTTACATCCATGTTCTTGGTATCAACAAACCTTGCTACAGTGGTTGGGTGGTGAATTTAATGTAGTATGTATTATTTGTCCTTTCAGTACAGGTTCAGATAATGTTCCTATTATCTGGTGTCTGTTTGATACACTATTCATCTCGTATGTTTAAAAATGCATACAGCAGACAGTTGTCTGGAAAGTTATCATATTATTGAATTAATGTTTCCTGTAGTATTCTGTATTGTAAGAGTTTTAGTCATCTATCGCATTTGCCTCAAATGACCTAGTTTCTTCTGTATATCATTTTTCATTGCTTGACAGTTTAATATGGCTTTGCTTCAAGGGATATGATGAATATGCCTAAATCTAAAAGGGTTGTTTATAAATATATCTCCTCCTTCCTCTTACATATTTCACTGTGTTTCTGTGGAAAATTGCATGAACGCTTGTTTTACTTTTAGAAAATATTTACATTTTATTTACCATGTATATTACCAATTACATTCTGTTTGTGGACTACGTCTTTCCCCCACACTTTTGCATCCCTCTTATCATATAATGTTGCCCCTTGTCATTCTTCCCTTGACTGTTGATAAATACACTTTGTAGCTTCCACTCTGCTTACTCTTTCATGATTCTTCATTCTTTATTTCTGCTTATGTTAGCCTTTCCATTCCAGTATGCCACTAAATGTTAGTCCATGAAAGAGGATAACCTAAAATAATTGACATTATTAATAGAAAAGTAATATTTTATAAATTGTGAATTAGCAACTACTTTATTTGTCCCTTATATTAGTCTTGTATAAATCAATTTAATATAAACATTGCTGTACCTATGCTACACAACTACCCAAGGTTTCTCACCCTCACAGATAAAAAGGAAAATGACAGGGATCTTATGTAGGGCTCCCTTGAAGAGTTGTGGGATTAACAGTGGCGCATCACTGGTTATAATGACTGAGTTCACAATATGCCTGTTTTCTTTTTGATATCTGCATTCAATAAATCTGCAAGCAGAGACAGGATGAGGTGGGGAATAGAGCAACAGTAACAGCAAAAGTAGTAACAGTAGAAAAAGACAAAAGGAAATATACAGGGTTGTTTAAAAAGTAATGCTTGGGACTACGCATTGTAACAAGTTTAATGGGTCCTTTGTATAGTAACTGACATACTTAGGTCTATCCTTTGCAACTAGATTACTGGCACTCTGCATTGTAGTTGGTTGACAGTGCACTGTGAATTGTAACTGGGTTACTGATAAATGCATACAATCATTTGCATTGTCTTGAGCTACGGGGAAAAATAGCATGGTATTTGACTGTTTAAACCGGTCACTGACAAAATGTATCTGAATGTATTTTACTGTACATGAGATGGTACATGAGTGCTTTTATAAAACATGGTAGTGGAAATATAAAAGATTGTGACTGCTTTGATGCTGGTAAAATGGCAGATTTTTACAGTACCGGGAATAATAAAACCAGAAATGACTATAATCTATTTTACAATGCAATGATATCCCCTGGGATTAAAGACAGCCTCATCTATAGATGCTACCTGTTCAGTAGATCTCCATGACTTTGCTTAAGTTAAAGTAATTTATGTGGCACTAACAACACTGGCTAGAAAAGTTTACTCTCTACAGTCTAAGACAAGAAAGTCACTAATAGTTCTGTAGCAGAATAAGTGTGACTCTGCAAGCCCAGTAGGTCACATGCAGGGCTTGTCACATGACTTTCCTTATAAAGAGGTTATTTGCATATATTACCCAGGGGGCATTGCCTTTTCATCCTCCCTGCTCAGTCTCTATGACTACTAGATTACAAGAGGGAATTATTTTTACTTGAGGATTAAATACAGGTTTCATTGTGCTCATCAGAGAAAATGTATAGCAGCTCTAATTCATTCAATAAATAGAAGGATTCTTAAATAATAAGGTTATCTGTGCAGAATTCAATGACTAATTATTGAATAAATATAGTTTAAAAAAGTAACTGAAGTAAAAATAAGGTATTTTTGCATTAGATAGGGAAATGAGATAAGAATGAAGCTAAAGCTGAAGGTGGGATACATTGTGAGCATTTGGTGATTCTCCATCTGTGGGCTTCTGGGAAATGCTGGAAATTGTATAGTAGCTCAGTAATTCACAGTGAACAGGTGACAGTCTTTCTTGGCTTTTAGCATTGTACAGGTACTGAATTCAGTTTCCTCTTTGTTCACTGATAGAAAATGTGCCACATTAAATAATTCATTACTATTTAAGTGTTTTTTTTTTTTTAACACCGAAAGCTACCCTTCTCTTGCTCAATGCTAGAGCGGAAAAAGCTTAAACGTGTTTTCATTATTAATACTCTGCAGCCATTCTGGCAGTGACAGGCCTTAATCGTGCTGCTGTCAAGAGATGAGCGTTCTCAGACACTGCATTTGAGAAACAATTCTTAAGGGAGGATATTCAAGGCAAAGTTAAAGATCCATAGCAAAGCATTAGTCTCACAGGGAAGAAGAGTAATGGGGTAAACTGATTAGTGCAGCTTAAAATCACTTCTGTAATTCTATTGCTCACAGTTTAAAAGTAAATACACACACTTTTTCTTAATAATGCTATTGGGTTTTCAATGCAAATCAATCTACCATCATTATCAAATCACAGCTAGAAGTGTGTAAAGAACATACTCCTTATCAAACATATTTTCCCCAAGTCTGTGAGGCTTGTAACTCTGCTGACAGTAGACTTCTGCAGGAATTATAATGCATTCCCTGCTGTTTGATGTATGGTATTGCTGCTATACACTTATCCCTGCAGGTTTTATCACTATATAAATGTACTGTAACCTGCCAGTTCCATTCAAATACCTTAAAAAGTTCTCATTCTGTATTTCTTAATCTTAAACAATAAGCGTTACTGGAGCAGGCTATTAAAATGTTAAATAATGCAATGACATTCATTATTATAGCTTTAGGAAAGTGACCATCAAGTGGTAACTACATTAGCCTTGTCATTGGCTTATGCAGAATGGTTCCATAACTGTCTGCATGTCTCTTTCAGTCCTCTGTTTCCTCTAACAAGAAAAATGAATATCAAAACAGCAATTTATTAGAATTAAACCTATGTTTACCTCTCAACATTCAGCATTTTGGGTTCCACCCTATGTGCATGCTGAATGTTGTAACTGATCTTCCAAAATAGGGACACTTAGGAAGTATGATGCTGTAATGCTATAAAAGTTGTGAAAAGGACAGTAAGCCTGGACATGAAAATGACCCATATACCTTTCATTTCTTACAATTAATTTTTTAATGACTAATTACTCATTTCTTACACTCTTCCAAATCCTGATCTTCAAATAAATTCTAAAAGATATGATATGTTTATTTTAAGAAAAATCAACTATGGCTTTATATAATTTATTATCTAAAGTTCATTTAAAAAAACAATGGCACCAAGCTTGACTGGTAGGGCCATTTGTTAATGCAGTGGATCTAAGATGTATGCAATCAGTAAATAGAGCAATAAAAAAAAAAGAGCTGGATAGTGAGCAGAACAAGTTACAAGATCCCCAGATTCTCTCAGTCAGTCACAGGAAATCCTTGTTTGAGAACATTTTTGTAGAGTACTTTCGGACAAGTTGTGTTCACTTTACACAAAATATAAATGACTGCTGCAGAGATTTCAATTTGTTTGATAAACTGTAGAAAACAAAGAAACAGTTGTACCACATGACTGCTTATTTTTCATCTGCATATCCCATTCCATATGCAATATAAGATACACCTGGATGAAAAATGAATACTCAGTATTGCCAATGTGTTTGTAACATAGCCACACATTTATTAGGCCATGACATTAGGGCTTGCTTTCCCTTTATGAAATGCCCTTGCTGAAGGTCAACCAAGCCCAAAACATATCAAGGCCTAATAAATGTGTGGCTATGTTACAAACACACTGGCAATACGGAGTACTTGTTTTTCTTTTGCTTGATAAGTTGTTCTCTCTTATCTGTAGCCTTTAGTGCTTAGAATCTGATGGAATCCTCTACATTAGAATGAAGCCCCAAGATGCTTAGTGATTTTGATTTTTGAAAGTACCTATGCCATATAAGGGGAATGTAAAGGGGGCCACAATCTACATCTTTTAGAAAAATAGTCATTGTCTCAGATTTCATCAATTTATTTTTTAATTACTAATCCCTTGATATATTCCAAATTCTGAATGATGGTTGGGTGGTAAAAAAACTGCAGGTTGTCAGCAAACATGGCATTTTATGTTTCCTTCTTTTTGTCTTTAGCATGTGAATGCTGTAATTATTTCTATTACTTATCAGAAGAGGTTCTAGTATTAAAAGTAGACAGATAACACTCCTGTTTACTTCTATTAGATGTACTGGTAGAGTTTGATAAAAACCTAATTTATCTTATTTCGGACCATCAGGTTGCTATGCAAAGCATAATAGACATCATAATTTTTATCTTTCTAGATACTGCGACAAAAAATTGGATTAAATGACCCAAGAAAATGCCCTTTTTAGCATCAGTATAGATCAATAATAGAATAAGCTTTTAACTCTTTTTTTTAGAACATTACATTATATAATCAAAGTGGGTTATCTGTTGCTACTGTACTGAGAATGATTCCTTACTGGTTAGACCTATTTTTTCTGTTCTGCAAGGATCTTAGCCAGGATTTTAATATCAGTATTTATCAAAGAGACCAAGTGGTAGCTCCTTTTGCATTAAGGATCTTTGTCCACCGTTAATGTAGTATGAGCCTCCAAAGAAAATACTGATTTTAAGAGTTTATACATTTCACAAGATGTGGAATTAATTCCATTAAAAAGATTTTACAGTAGGCTGCAGTTAATCTGTAAGATCCTGGACTCTTTTCCAAGGGCATACTCTCTAGAATTTCAGATAGTTCTTCAGAGTCAATAGCCCTATCTAAATAAAATCAGAACAGAGGAAACAATCCTTGAATCTCCATGAATGCATTAACTGAGAATGTATGTTTAACTTTATAGATGAGGCTATGTGGAATATATGATTTGAATACATGAGTAAGAATCTCATCAAGGGGGCATCAAAATATCCACCCAGTATGAAAGTTATTTACTAGAGCAAAAGACTGGGATTTTCTACTTTTGTGTCAATTTAAAAAAACAACAAAGGAATTGAATTAATAAACCATCATGGTATAATTCCCCTTTTTAAATGTGTTCCTGTGTTAGGATAATTTGAGGTTTGAGGGCTCTTACCTTAAATAAAGATGTTGTTTTAAAGAAGAATAAGGCTTGATATGCCTTGGGGAGATTTTTACAGTATTTCTGAAAGCCAGTTATATTTACTGATCACCTCCTTTGATTTAGTGTTTCCCTACTACTTAGAGATCAAGCCTATCTTCATTTCTTCTGGTACACCTCTACAAACCCAGACAGGCAGAGGAATAAGGATGTGGGTAGAGAAACCCAGATAGGAAGAGGAATAAAGATGCGGGTAGAGAAACCCAGACAGGCAGAGGAATAAGGATGCGGGTAGAGAAATCCAGACAGGCAGAGGAATAAGGATGTGGGTAGAGAAACCCAGACAGGCAGAGAAATAAGGATGTGGGTAGAGAAACCCAGACAGGCAGAGGAATAAGGATACGGGTAGAGAAACCCAGACAGGCAGAGGAATAAGGATGCGGGTAGAGAAACCCAGACAGGCAGAGGAATAAGGATGTGGGTAGAGAAACCCAGACAGGCAGAGGAATAAGGATGCCGGTAGAGAAACCCAGACAGGCAGAGGAATAAGGATGCGGGTAGAGAAACACGACAGGCAGAGGAATAAGGAGTTAGGAAGAGACACATAAAAGCAGAAGAATAAGGAGGAGGGTACAGAGACACAGAGAAGCAGAGAAATAAGGAGTGCAGGTACAGATGCAAAAATACCAGCTTGGGTAGTTATTGTGTGCAGTAATAAGCTGGATATTATTGCATAGACTAACAAGAGGAGTTGCATTGGTGCTAAATGACTGAATAGCCTTGAATAGTCAATATAAAGCATATACTTTATGTAAATGTACAAATGATATATGGTTTACTTTTGAAATCAACCACTGCAGGTTTCATGCAGTTAGTAAGCCCCTTCCATCTATTGCTAATATTGGTCTCATCACTAATAAGAATGTAGTTCATCATACAGGGGTTAAAATTATCTCAATCTGCTCAACCTCATTCTTAGTCCTGAGTACAACTAATACATTTGCTAAATATATTTTTTAAAGAATTTGCAAAATACATTATCAACTTTAGCTATTTTTGGTCTCTCATTGCTCATAGGAGTTACCTCCCTTTGAACCTTGAGCCATCTTTAGAGTTACCGTATATACTCGAGTATAAGTCAACTTCGTGTATAAGTCGAGGTCAGTTTTTAGGCCAAAAATTTTGAAATTTGCTATGACCC
>WMED01019184.1:0-12496 GCA_019650415.1 Pipa parva | reverse complement strand
TGCATCTATGTGCGGCCTATTTACCCCGCCGAGTTTGAGACCCCTGATCTACTTATGACACCTCCTCAATGTGTAAAGACAAGGCAAGCTGAGATTTTTAGAATCCAAGACTCACCAACCAAACAACCATTCCCCAATGGGGAAAAAAACAACTTTGTCGATCAGTCAAAGAGTTCAGAGCTGTAAATTGACAAGCGGCTGACTGACATCTTTCTTTCCCTTTCTCTTCCTGACAGTTTGTGGTTAGGTACGTATTCGCATAGCTGACCAATGGCAGTATTCACGGATTACTTGTGGACAAGCACACATTTTTACAGCTTTATTTCTTATTATACGTTTTCACATATAAAGAATACAATGACCATCCACAAGTTTGCCCCTGTTGAATGTCAGCATATGGCTTCTGTGATTTTACCTTGCTCCCAACTTGTCCTAAGTACATAAGGTCATCTCAGACCTGCTGAGATGAAACTGCAGCTGTTCTCACATGTAAAACTCACAAATCCGTTCCTGTCTTAAAAGAGGATTCTGGGAGCTGTTGCTTTGCAAGTCACTAAGATAACCAATAATAAAACAGATAAAATAAGACATTATAAGCCATA
Organism: Pipa parva; assembly: GCA_019650415.1. Classification (NCBI taxonomy): domain Eukaryota; kingdom Metazoa; phylum Chordata; class Amphibia; order Anura; family Pipidae; genus Pipa; species Pipa parva. Next base: position 11,894 of record WMED01019184.1, on the reverse strand, counting down.
TACAAGAAAAAATGATGTGCACAAAAGGCATATTGTGCAACAGGCTCAGACCCCATAATTTCATATTATACCATGGCAAAATATGGCATTATCAAACAGCATAAATAGTGTCCTAGTTTCCCTTAAAATAGTTTCTGAAAAATACCCATTTCCCAGAGAAACACAGCAATAGCTTTCCTGGAAAACCTTAAAAACAACCCAAAAAAATAGTTGAACATGGTAACTTTGACAACTGCTTATGTCATTACTTTACATTTCTTGTGAAACATGAAATGCATTGTGTGACTAGTGTGACTTTGGTTTTAGAAAGTGAGATCACAGTAGTCCAGGGCGTGAAACACTGCATTTTACAATGAATATCAACATTAGTCCAAAGAGATTTATTTTATAAAGGATACTGATATTGGTAGCACAAGTTGTATATTAGTTTCAATATACAGTGTATATATATATATATATATATATATATATATATATATATATATATATATATATGGTGGTTTTGGGAAGATTTATTATAAAAGTGAGCAACATTCTGGTTCCTTTAAAGGGAAACTATAGTCAAATTAAATCTTTACATATGCAGTACTATACCTTCGTGAAAAGCGTTTTTCCCCAGTAGTTGTTTCATCTGACAAAGAATAATTGAGTAGGCAGCACTGATAAACTCCTGTACCAGGAAATGTGTGTGTGACATGTTCTGGCCAGTTTTCCATGAAAGGGTATACTCCCCCAGATATTTTTGCCCTACTTACTACTTAACGCCTGCCCACAAGTTAGCTTTCCTTCTGTAATCTCCTGCATTTCAGGAAAGTAGACATTATAAGCCATATACAAAAAAATGATGTGCACAAAAGGCATATCGTGCAACAGGCTCATGCTCAAACACTGTCTAATGAGGCCAAAAGGTCAGCACACTGCTTAACCAACAGCAGTCGGGTAGTTTTTTTCTTCTTGTGTTTAGCAGTTATATCACACACATTCCCTGATGTGCGAGTTTTGCAGGGCTCTATAATAAATCATTCTGTGTCACATGAAACATCTACTGGGGAGAAATGCTTCTCACTAAGGTATAGTACTGCATACGCAAAGATGTAATCTGATTATAGTTCTCCTTTAAGATCAACCATTTATATTACACAAAACTTTAAAAAAAAAAGTCAACATCTATTAGCAGTTACTTTTAAATTACTAAAATTTACGAAAAATAAATACTTTTTTTTTGTTTACAAAAAAATTATACATTTCAGAAACTCACAGGATGAGCCCCTAATTGAGTTGAAAAGATTGTTTAAAGGAACAGCCAGGGATCCTGTGGAAAGGCCTCGATTTTTTTGTTTTTCTTTTTTTTTTTTTTTTTTTTAATTGCCCTACAAAATTTTAATTCCTAAAAAGAATTAGATGAGTCTGGAACTCTTCAAGAATTGGATCAGAACTTGGTAGACAAATTTGTACTGTGCAATGGTTTGGATCATAAACATCCTTTGGTCTCGCAAGTGTTTCAGCATCAGTGGGATCTCAATGTTCTGCGATAAAGAATAAGCACAATACATATGTGTTATTAATATTTAATAATGTCATCACTCCAGTATTTTAGCTCATTTAAACCAGTTAGAGGAACACTTGAACGGGTGAAATTTACTAAACTCGAAAAGGCCAATTTTGCCTTTTTATGTTTATTCCCTGTAAATCTCGCTGTTTGATCGATAATATCGATCAATTTTTACCGATCGAGATATTTTGATCAAATTTTTTGATGAAAAAGTAGCCAAAGTACTAAAGTATGGCTACTTTTCCATCGAAAAATCCAACTGAAACCTTTTTATCAGTAAAAATTGACTTAAAAATATCAATCAATAAGTTTACCGATCGAACAGCGACATTTACAGGGGAGGAACTCAAAAAGGCTCAATCGGCCTTTTTCGAGTTTAGTTAAGTTTCGCCCCTAAAGCCTGTAAAAAAACAGTACTTTCCATTTATTAGTGACCTACTTTTAAACTGCAACAAGTGATGTATTCACAGGTTTAGGATTACTGACTTTGCAGAATATTCATAGTAATAGAATTAAAAATGAGCACTTGGAGCAGCTTATCCAAGCCCCTCTTCCTGCTTCCTGTTACCTCTGTGCAGACTATTACTTGTGTACAGCATTTAGACTGCTAAGCAGCTTTTGACTCTTAGCTGTTTTAGGCTGATTTTCTTCAATTGTTCAGTTAATTTTCAGTTAATTTTAATTCGTTTCAGGAGGGTGTAGCACGCTCATTATAGCCCTTGACTTAGGGAGGAGGGGCTAAGATCAGCTGAAAATCTCTGCTCCAAGTGCTTGTTTTTCCTTCTATTACTATGATCATTCCGCAAAAATCGATAAGCTTAAACATGTCATGTTAACACTTCTTATGCTTAACACTAGTTGGTCAATAAATAAACAGATCTTTATTTATAGGACATTGGTGTCCATTATTTTTTTCTTTTTCAGTGTTTTGGAAATAAAACCTGTCAATAACACCTTTTCCTGCGAGTTTCATAAAATGTTGGAACTGTTTTTCATCTGGAATGACTGTAGACTAGAAAGCCCCTCCATAAAGCCAGAATTAAATCAAATTTAGTTCTTAGAAACTCAGAAAATCTTCATGAATATTAATGTTAATAATGTTAAAAGGTGACAAGTACAGTTTATTTATATATTTATACCAGCGATGGCGAACCTATGGCAAGCGTGCTGCTTTCCTTGATCCTCCCAGCGAGCGAACGGTGCTTCAGTGCATATCACAGACCTGACTTGAGAGTTTTCAGGTCGGTTCCTCGGCCTACACTGAAGGAGCACTTGCCAATAGGATAGCTGCGGCAGAGCTGCTCCCTGATGCAGGTGCAATGACATCACTCATTAGCACCTGGACTTCAGGAGAAGGAACTGGTGAGTAACCTTACTTTTCAGCACTTTTGTCAACACAAAAGCAGTGGAATAACTAAGATGCTACAGACCCTGGTGCAAAATACACTAGTATCTAGGAATTGGGGTAGTGGGTCGGCATGTGGAAGCGCAGTGGCACAACTTTGTCAGATCTCTGATGTGCCTGTGAGACCTGTCATTCCACCTCTGCGCATGGGATAAATAAAATGAATATTAGCGTCATTTTATGCGTTACCTCATTATTTTCCAAACAATGAATCATCAGTTCTGTCAGTATAACCACACCGGTTCTTCCAACGCCAGAGCTGCAGTGAACTACCACTGGGGGGTGACATAAGCTGCTGGGATTGGCATGCCGCCGTACTGAGCGAATCTCTTCTAGATAAGCTACGGAAGAAAGTAAAAGGAACTCTTCATATACAGCATGATACCTATCAAACAAAAGCCTTGCTACGTTTGTTATTAAATGTGCTTTATAATGGATTCAGAATACTATGCAGGGGAATTTATTAGCAAAGGCATCATTTACATAGCAACCAATCAGCAGCCAGCATTATCTGGTATAAGGAAAAAAAGAATAATAAAAGAGAACTTCTGATTGGCTGCTAGGGATTACTAAATCTCTGTAACTTTTGCCCTTATTGATGAATTCCCCTAATCCCCTGAATATCTGTTTCATGGTTATTATGGGTGGGAAATGCTATCTGACTGCCATATTATATTAGTTTATATCAGGCTTGGGTAATACTGTAAAAATATCACCAATTTCCACTTTTCAAACATCTTACTATTGCCCATGAATGTATTCACCCAACTATCTCTTTTGTTTTTGCCATATGCTCCTCTCATTACCCTTGGCAGTAGCTTTAACTAAATAGGCTACTAAACATTATATAGGTCAGCACAATTAAAATATTAGGATTTCTAGAAAAATATGGGAAAGTTGGGAAGGAATTCTTACGTACACATGCCCTATATCTTTATTTGTTATATCTGATTTATTATTTCTTTCTCCCTATTTAGTTTAATCACTGAATGGCTGACTGAATCAGACTAGCTAAACTGTATTTCAATACCTACATTTGCAGACTGTTTACCCATTGCATTTGATTCAGAAATGTTACTATCGATACGCTATGACAAATGCTGTATATGACGTAGATTTCAACAGGAGAATTCATCAACAAGGTCAAACTTTAAATAGAAAGCTAGCTGTTGATTATGAATTGCAAGACCTCTGTAACAATTGGTAGTTAAAAACAAAATAAAATGCCTGCCCCTATGGTTTACTACTGTTACCATTTTAAATAGCACAAATAGTCACGTTTACAGAATTTTCCACCTGCAAAATAACTTTACTGCTTCCTCAGTACTACCCATGTGCCATGAGTTTTAGGTCTGCCTCGCCAGTGTGGAATTTTAGCATAGGCATAATGAGACCCAAGTTCACAAGATGATTATGCAACTATGAAACTCAGAAATAAATAAAGCGAATCTGAATCACAACTCTACACATAAAAATAATAAGATTTTTAATTTAACAATCTCTTACATAAGAAATCTTGGACTTCATCAGGACACCCATGATCTGGCCAATCTGTAAACTGCAGATGCCATACTGTTCTCTCTTGACCAGTTAAGAGATGTTTGACCTTTAACCCTGTAGTTGCATAGCAACCGGAATCTGTTCGAAAGTTTGTGGTTACTTTAAAGGGTCCGTAGGTAGCAGAATTTAGTTTGCTTCCCAGTTTAGGCCAGTACCTGTGATTCTTGGCTCTGCTCTCTTCCTGTGAGGGAAAAATATAGTTGTAAAGTAGCAGTGCTTCCCTCTTAAATACACTATAACCATTTGTTTCATCAATATCAGTTTAGACAGTGACAAAATTAAAATCTCTTTACAAACATTTCCAAATGTCCATAGCTCGCAAATCTGATGTCAATAAAAAGTTGCTCTTCCCTCCAGATTAAAAGTGGACATAAAGGTCACCTTTCAGGGAACAACCTCTACACAATTTATTGATAAGCTCAAAACACACTAATTGCTCAAGTCCACACATTTTGATTGAAAGTGATGATCTGAAGAAGGCGGGCATTATCCTACCAGAGGTTGTGCTTAACTACTTGGACTTCTAGAAAAAAAAATCCAGTCTTGTGCAGTTGCAGATCGGCACAGGGGCTCCTGCTGACAGCACTGCTCCCTAATGCTTCTACAAGGAGCAGTAGCTGAAAGCTTGCAGAGTGGCTGAAGTGGTACTGGCCCCTGGGGTCTTTTGAACTTTAGCAGCTAGTGAACTGTTTGTTTCAATTTTGAGTATGTATTGGTTAAAGCACTGAAAACAGCCAGTAAGCCGTCTTTTTTTTTTTATGGTGGAGATTTGTGTGTGTGTGTGGGGGGGGGGGGGGGGGGCATGCTGTAGGGTAGGGGCCCTTTGGCACAGGGATGCTTAGTTACACTACTGAAAAATATACAGAAAAGCATTAATGATAAAACACATTAAAAAAAACTGTTTTGTTTGTAGGCGTCATTTCCATCCAGGGCTTCAGTCATAATGTTGTGCAGGCCACAGGTGAATGATTTAGTGATTTATTGTTAAAGAACAGCATGCATGCCCCAGATTTCACAGAAGAACTATTGCCTGTTTCGTTTGGCAAGAGATGAAACCTAAAGAAAAAAAAGGAAATGTGCAAAATAAACTGCTCTCGGTGTTGTTGCGCTAGATAAGGATGCTGGAATGTGGGGATGGGTTGTGATGGAAACGTGGGATTATTCCGAACAATATCGCAAGAAAATAAGGTTTGGTTTGTATGGAAAAGGCTTTGTTATTTTTGGCAACAACTGTTAGTAAAAGAAACACTATGACTGCAAGAGAACATTATATCACGGTTGCTGAGGTTTTTTAAGGAATAATACCATCCAAAAAGTAACTTCAATATTTTATAAACAGATATAATATAAGTATTCAACTTGCCTTTAATTTTCTGTATTTTGGTCATTTATAATTCTCTCTCCATCCTGGCATTAAGTGCTTTTTCTTGCATTATGGACTTTTATTGACTGAGAATACCCTACCCTATCTGATATGCTCAAAGTACAGGTTCTGCCAACCTAAGCTAGTTATATTGTGACACAGCAAATCAGTATCTTTGGGTTGTAGTGCTAGCTTACTGTTGGTGATACTATCCCATGGGCGCCATATTGGATCCTTATGCTAATAACCTTTGAAATGAAGAGCACAAAACCTCCACTGCAGGGACTTAGGACCACCTGCTGGGCTCAATTTTCCATATCTATGTTTTTGTTATTGTAAGCAGCACTAAGCCTATCAGCGCAGCTCACATATTAGTGCACATATAGAGGGAAAAGGGGGCGGTCCTAACTAGGGTTGGACTGGACAACCAGAGGATATTCGGTTGGGCCGTAGTAATGGGGGCCCAGGCCTGGTGCCAAAAATCATCTCTTTTAACATTTTCAAGTCTCTACCTTTAATTACACTACCACTTGTGCAATTGGCTCTTTTGTAATATCCTACAAAACTGATAATTTATTATGATAGTTGTTGTGAGCATGACAACTTTTACTAGTAGGTTGTTGGAACTTGCAATCAGCTTCTCTGGTGGACCCAAGATGTCTCAGTCTGACACTGGTCCTAACTCTGTTGGTCTCCATCTTGCCAGAGATCTCCATCTCAGTGTGAAACAGAGGACTCTGTAAGTCTTAAGGTTAAGTATGATCACTAGCCAAATGGGGGCTGTAATACAAGTTCCATGCAGGCATCTAGCATACTAGTCAGCCGGTGATTGCAAATCCCCTTAAAGCTTAACACTTTAAGCTACAAAACTGTGATTGACGTACCTCATCAGCATTGACCATGGCAATAACATTGACTCCTTGTTCCCATACCATCTGCCAGAAGTCACGGAATGTATGAAGCAGTGGTCCTTGAGTTGCAATGTAATGCCAATCCTTCCCTCCCACAGTCACCTGTATTAAAATAGTTAGGTTATCAGTCCAAAGTAGAAAACAATATGACATTTTTGTGTACTGCACTGTACCTCATCATGGAATGATATGCTTTGCTTGGTAGAATGTTGCAGCATCTGTTTGGACCTACATTGGCTTTGATGATTATACCCTTGTACAAACTGTTTTTTAGACTGCTACAAAGCCATAGCTACATATCCAAGGGACACAATGCAAAAGTAAAGCCCAGGCCGCTATTTTTGCTGCTAAACCACAAGGGTCTTTAATTAAAACCTCTTATGCCACCTCCCTTTTATCCAACTATATCCTTTATCTTCTGTACAATGAAAATTAAATAAGATGCCCTTTCAGCTCCATTGTCTTATCGTTATGTGATTTTGTTGTATCTGACTTCATGAAGCCAAAGTGTAAGAGGACCAGTAATGCCAAAATAATCAAAACTGCCATATGGATTGGCAAGGCAATTATTCAAATATAGCACTTGTAAAAATGTGATCTTTAAAGTTACGTTCAGAATTTCATTTCTTTCTGTCTGTTCTTAGACAGAAAGCAATTCTTAGAATTTTTGGATTTGTAGATTGACTATTTAGTAACTATACTATTTAGTAACTATAAATTCATTGGAAAACCAACAAACAAACACAATAGTGTGATAGTACAGCGCCTTAATTTAAATGAAATGTCAAAAAAATGTCCAAAAAGCTTCTTCCAAACAAAATAAGTGGCGCTTTCCCGTCTGGGAGTCCACTTCTTCCTCCCCAGTTGATCAGAAATCTTCGACGCGTCGAGTTGGACTTGTATGTATGCCTGGAATATATTTTATATATTGATTCGACTTTTCATATTGGGCTGTTAGTAACCATCATACAGTACTATTTTCCATTGTGACTGGTTCTCAACCATATGAGTATTGTGAGGTTCAATGGTATATACCCAAATTAAAATCATTAAGCCATACTTTGGATGATTTTGGTCATTTGGGGCGATTTGGAGCCTTACCAGTGTTGAGAATTGCACCTGTATACATCAATTGGAGCCCAGCAGCTGGTCAGCACATTGAAACAAGAGGGGAAGAGACTTATTCCCAAGTTCTGCTGTGTATATACCTGGTTGATATTTCATTCTGGTGAGCGCATACATTTGTCTTTGATCTGTGTGCAGTGTTTCACAGATTGGTGTATCTTTATTTTCGTTTTGATCACAAACACCAGTTGGCACGTTTGGGTTGCTGTTCCTTCATATTGTTTAACAGTTAAGGCACTATGTCTGTGCGCTTCCCCACTTCTAGATTTTTTATAAATTCATTGGAGCCATTTTTCGCATTACTGTTCTTTTAAGTCAGCCTGCATCTGAACCAAAACCTACCCACTGCTTTAACACATTCAAAAGCTCCCCTACTCTGCCCCCTCTTGCTGTATCACTAGTTTTCAGCATACACTGCTGCTTTGCAGCACAGGGTTCTGGGTTCAATTCCACCCTGGACTTCATCTACATGGAGTTTGTATGTTCTCTCCGCACCTGCACGGGCACTCCGGTTTCCTCAAACAATCCAAAACATACATCTGTGTCTGAATAGGGAAACTAGATAGTAAGCTCCATGGGGCAGGGACTGAAGTGAATGACGAAACTCAGTAAAGCGCTACATAATATGGTAGCATAATATAAAAGTTGAACAAATACAGTAACCATTACCTCACAATCACAAAGACTTTTAAGCAATCTTTGTAGATCTTTGTGTCTTTGTAGATCTTATTACAGAACCTCATACTCTGTGAATATAATTTGTGATGTATACACCTATAATGCAATAGCAGGTACAACTGATACTGAACCTTTCAAGTGTATCATTACAGTACAAGATCCTGCTACTGTAACTAAGAGGGTTTTCCATTTCAGGTGTTACCTTTATATGGGAAGCATTGATGTAACCTGTGGGATTTTCTTTGGTGGGAACAAGTTCTACTCTATTTTCCTGATAAGGAACATCTTCACACATGCGGTTTCGCTCTAGGTTTTCCGACAGTGTTGCTGTAGTGAAAACTCCATCTGTCTTTCTCTTTGGAATTTGCTCATATTCAGTAAACACCATTCCCTCCTCCAGTTTCCATCTCAAGGTCTTGCACTGCAAATCAAAATGAGAACACAAGTCCTAGGTTATGTTTTGCCTTGATTAATAAATCAAACAACATTCAAAAACGAATGGAGGGTAACATGCTGTTTCAAAAATTGAAGTAGCAAGGCTACAGTTTATTACTGTGCCATGACATGTTTTGGGTAAAAACCCTTTCTCATTTGAGCACTGTAATAAACTGTAGCCTTGCTACTTCACTTTTTGAAACAACCTGTTACCTTCCTCTTGTTTTTGAATCCACTGACATGTTTGGCAGGACACGTGGGTTTTGTGTTGTTTCCTACAGCTAATACTGGAGTGTTACTTTGCTTCTTTTATGTCTGTGTAAGGAATACTTACCGGAGTTCGGTTCAGCGCCACGTTCCTCGTCTGCGTGCTGCTGACATTTTCAGCACATGACTTGGCCGTGGTGACATCACAGGGGCACGTGCCTGGTGCATGCAGAAACAGGAGTGCGTCTGCCTCTCTGCCTATATAAGGCAGATGCACTCCAGACCATGCGCCCGGATATAAAACCTTTCTACCTTGGTTTTTTTCTGCTCTGTCAGTTACTAGTTTGCTGCCTGAGCTTGCAGTATTATTAAAGTTACAGTCCTTGCCAAAGTTCTTCCCTGCCGCTACTAGTGACCAGTTTCCGTTGTATCATAATTGTGTTCCTGTTTCCAGTCTCGCAAGTGCTCTTTCTGACCTCCTCTGTGAACCACCATTGTACAGCTACCTTGGGGATCGCGACCTGGGTACTCTTGGCAGCCAAGTCCAGTACTTTCTTGTGGAGGTTAAAGGTGAAGACCGGAGAGTGCCTTAGACTCCACGCCCTGAGGTTAGCTAGCGTCAAGTACTCTGTGGTTCCTACTAGCAGTCTCCTTCTCCGCAACTTTACAGTACCGAACTCTTACAGTCTGTAAATCAAACAACATGTTCTTGTACCTCTGCCTGGTTGGAATCAATGAGGTCTAACTGGAAAACATCATTAGGCAGACTTTGCGAATATAATGGCACCTGGTTAAAAACTTGTAAATGTTTGTAAATTACCTTTGTATATTCCTGTGTAAAGCATAGGTGGGGTATTTATTATGCTTTTGCTAATGAGAACAATTTCCAAACATTTTGACTATTTTTTGATTTGCCACGTGTGGGTGCTTTAATAAAAGACGTCAGTTCTGAAAGCAGCAATGCAAATTGTAACTACCAGTGACCATTTGAGCTTTTATCGATATTTTGGCTGGTGAAAATGTTAACGAAAAACAAAGACTGTAAAAACTGTAGTTTTTGTAATTTACTAATTCGGCCACAGTAGAAGGAAAACATTTATACAACATATATGATTGTATATGCTTTATACAACATGGACCAAATATCTGTGTCTATGAGATGTATGTAACAGAGATGAGGATATCTTTAGACATTTCTTTAGGTCTTCAAACCTCTTGATCAATTACAATTTTCAATTTCTGATTAATTTTAAAGCATGAAATTTAAGGGACTCAATTTCAGATATCCATAAATCAGTCTGCTGTAGAACTAGGCAGTGTGGTAACTCAGTGGTTAACACTAATGCCCTATAGCGCTGGGTTCTGGGCTTAATTCCATCCTGGACTTCATCTGCATGGAGTTTGTGGGGGTTATTCACTAAGGTGCGAATTCGACTGTCGAATTCTCAAACAGCGGATTCCCATAGCAAATCCGCAACAATTTTCCCATTTTAAAGTTACGACAATTTTTCAAGGTTAATAGTGTGACAACTTTACCATAATAAAGTCGCAACTGCGACAATATTCTTATTATAAAGACGCGACTGCTACAGTAGCAACCTATTGTAAATGTCTTTATCTGGCGAATTCGCACCTATATGCAACAATTCGGACTTTAGTGAATAAGCCTCTGTATGTTCTCACTGAACTTGTGTTAGTTTTCTCCCACAGTCCAAAAACATACATCTGTGTCTGTCTGTGACTGAATAGGGAAACTAGATTGTAAGCTCCACAGGGCAGGGACTGAAGTTAATGATGAATCTCTGTAAAGCGCTGCGTAATATGGTATGCGCTGTATAAACTAATGAGTAAAAAGGAAAAAAAATGAACCCCATTTATTACAATGATTTGCAAACCAGTTTGTGACTCATAATGGGCAGATTGATTATCACATTTCTGCCAACCATTTTGGGAAATCATGAACTCAGTGAATCTACTGTATATTTACGGTATTCAGTATGATACATTCATCGTACAAGTGAGAAGCTTCTACGATCTAAAGGGATTCCAAGTATATAAATCAGTCTCGCTTTTATGTAAAAAAAACAAAAATGAAAGAGAGCAAAAGAATGCACTAAATAAATAACACTGAACTGAGAATAATCTTACCCGCTCATCCATTTGCATCAAAGCTGTCTCGTCCTGCCTGTCCTCCGATCTAGGAATTCTAGAGACAGAGAGTCCATTCAACGCTGCCAACATCAAGGGCCTCTTCTGAGCCTCGAGGGCTGCCATTTCTTGCTTCTCTAAATTCTTTTGGCAAGAAAAGACATGTTTTCATCTTCATCGGTTATGCCAGCAAATAGTGGAATGTTTTTAATCTCCAGAACAGCTACTGCCAAGCCAGGGAATGCTGACGGTCACAATTAGCAAATTAAAAATAAAACTCAACCTTGTATTTTCAACACATAATAAGAGATAAGAAACTCTGTGTTTTTATAGATAGTGGGCGTCCTGAAGCAACTCAAACATACTGTGCTTTGGAAATATCTGTCAATGTCGCCTCGCACAGTACTAAGATATATCTATAGCAAATTGTAGTCATTTAAAGTACACCTATCACCTCAAAACTAATACTAATTTAGGTTCTACTAATGAAATAAACAATTTTGTAAATAT
>WMED01019183.1:0-12496 GCA_019650415.1 Pipa parva | reverse complement strand
GGGTCCAACCCGTTACTAGCATGGTGTACCTAATAAAGTGGCCGGTGAGTGTATATCAATATACTATGTGATATGCAGGAAAATTGAGCTGTGAGGCAGAAAATATTTGCTCAGTTTCAGCATTACGGTCAACAGGAAGAAACTTGTAACCAACTTCTTGCTGATAAAGACAAAATGGAGCAGGAAGCCTCATGCAGGCGGCTAGTTCCCACTACTGTTTATTAATTAGAAAGTTGACTGGTTATTATTCAAGCCAAAGGCGGTAACTTATTTATCTTCTCAGAAAGACTAAAACACCAAGGAAGTAATTCAGTTGTTTGAATTACTATTTATGTTTAGGGCTGTGTGGAGGTTTTTTAATGTGCATAAAGTTATTGCAAATACTTCCTACATCCTCCACGTGATTTGTATAACTTGTTTTTGGAAACAAAATGATCACAAAATTGTACATTGCATTGTAGTCCTATGTGATGTCAATATATTGAAACTCGAGATTCCACCATGACACAGACATATCTGCATAAATGTAGCCAACTTCAATATATTTGAATAATGGGAGTAAGTATCTACTGACTCAGGGACCACAGAACTATTTTTTTATTACCAGCTCCACATGCATGCATTTACTGTATTTGCTGGCGTATAAGACTACTTTTTAACCCCTGAAGATCATCTGAAAAGTTGGGGGTCGTCTTATACGCCGGGTATCACTATTTTCTCTCCTTACCTAGCTCCTCCGTTGCCCGCCTGTCTGTGCATTCCTCCCCCAGCATTGATGTACAAACTTTGTAACTTCCTGTGAGCGACAGGAAGTTTAATCATTGCTGGGGAGAGGAAACACTATAGCACTCAGCACAGACAGCTGGGCAACAGAGGAGCTAGGTAAGGAGAGAGAAAAGGAGGGGGTGAGCACTAAGATGGCATCCCCCTCCTTCAGAGGGTAGGGCTTGTAGGGGCAACACAGTGTGATGGTGTTCTGATAATCTTGGAGACAGGGAGGGCTGGGCAGGCAGGGAGAGCTGACCAATCCAAGCAGGATTTGCATTGGAAGAGGGGTAGTCTTATACGGCAAGTATATCCCAAACTCTATATTTTAACTGGAAAATTTGGGGGTCGTCTTATATGCCCAGTCGTCTAATACTCCGGCAAATACGGTATATTTCTACCTACTGTATGTTGTGAAGGGGTTTCCTTTGTCTACTGAACACTGACCAGATCTTTTACTTCTAGGTAGATGGCCAATGGCATATTTACTAAGACTCTCTGCCAAACACTGTTGTTTGACCCTATTGTGTAAAGTTATACAACACCTGAGAATACAAAGGTTATTGATAATTGATCATGTTTCATGATGAACGCAAATAACTTTAGAGACAATGCATTATTTGCTTGGGAATAAGCATCAGTTCTGCAGACATACAGTATATCATATTTATATTTCACTTTTTATAGACCTGTCAGCAAAGAAAGACACGGAAAAATAGAAGCATGACGGAAGAATTAAATGGAGTGTGCACGGTGTTCAAAAAAGGCCATTTTACAGAAATGTACACTGACATTGTAAACCAGGGTAATCCCCTTCCCATATCATTATATTAATCCAAATTATTTCCACATACTCTACTCATGTACAACATTAACTTTTATTTTTTCTTGGCAGCACATAACTATTTGATGGAGAGGAATGAAAATAATAACAACAATGTTGTCAGGAAGGAGCCCCTGGCACATAATGGTAAGGTGTTCTGAAAAAGGTTTGTAATTCTCAGTATAGATCAGGGGTCGGCAACCTTTTTGGGCTGAGGGAACCATATACATGCGGCTCCCTCAGCCCTTTTGAATCAGGAGCCGCTGACATCACATTCGGCTTCAGATTGGCTAGCAATCTGAAGTTGCGGTGACGTCAGTAGCTCCTGATTGGCTAGCAACCTGGAAGCAATGAGAGAGCTCTCTCTCAACAGCGCTTGTAGGCACACTGTAACGAGCACTGCTTGCACCGCTCTTTACAGAGAAAGAGCCAGATATGGACATCAAAAGAGCCATAGGTTGCCGACCCCTGGTATAGATCATACAACAGAAGTGTCACTCACAACCTTCTCATATCCTCATTAAGGGGGTTACTGACGAAAGTCTGTATTGGTGTGTAAAGGTGTGAATTCGCTACTTCCTCATATTCGAGTATTCAGCAAAGTCTGCGATGTGGCGAATTCGGCAGCTAATGACAGTCGCACACTACACACTAGATGGCTACTGATTTGCAAATTTACTGTGGAAATCCTTTGTTTAGTCAATAAGGAGTAGAGAATCAGGGGGTTATTCACTAAGGTGCGAATTCGACTGTTGAATTCGCAAACAGCGGATTCCCATAGTAAATCCACTACAATTTTCCCATTGTAAAGTTGTGGCAATTTTTTAAAGTTAAGATTGCGACAATTTTCCCATAATAAAATCGTGACTGCCCCCTCAGAGCGTAGCCACCCAAAGTGATGAGAATTAATTTCAACAGTCGAATTCTCACTTTGATCAATAACCCCCATATGTGCTTCATGATATAGTGGCCCGGAAATGGTTCTTCTTTGTTCTCCATGAAGGGAAAAGGTGATGTTTGCCTATTACTGAATTTATTCACTTAGAAATCAAGACGGCCACTGAAATTTATTATATTAACGAATGGTTCTTTTTTTTCCTTCCCATGAAGACCTGAAAAGTAGAAGACCTCAAAACAATGTTCTGGGAAATGCTAACAATAACAACAATCTGCAAGATGATGAAGATGGTAAGTCAACATTTTACTGTATTGAGAAAATAGTAATCCCATAACCTTGGTCATACTCAGAGGTGATTCATTTTTAAGTGGTAAACCAGGGGGGCCCAACACACTGTATCACACTCTTAACTTAGCTGCTGGAAGGATGCCTGAGAGCTGTAATTCACAAAAAGGGAAAAGAAAGCATTTGCCAATCTCTGGTCGTCACTAGTAACATGCACAGCTGTGCCCCTTGTAAGGCAGCCCATACACACCATACATACCCGCGGAACTAAATGTTCATTTTTTGTTTATTTCCTTTTGTGAAGAAAACAGAAAACAACTGCCTGTCTCCAAAAGGAGCAGTTCCTTTTAGAAACTTGTAAGTTATGTAATAAATGTCACATTCTGGTAGCTCTCCCTAGTGACTAGTCTAAGCAACATGGTATATAATTGCCATGGACAGTAGAGTAGTTGGAGATACGGCTCTAGAAGAGATGTAAAATTGTGACACTGTAAAATAATGAGAACATAAAGCCAAATGTTTAAAAACATAGAAAAATCTTTCATCTTCCACCATTTTATAAACGTTAAGTACAGTAGAAGTTACATTAGCATTCACCTGTAACTTTCCTTCCTAACTTCAGCCCTCCATATCAAGATATTATTTTTATCTGATATCAAATGTACATTAGGTTATAATAATACATATTTTATCATATTTACCCCTTCACTTAAGGCATCACTAATTCACAAGAATTAGAAAAATAAATCTGTAAATAGCTAGAAAAATAAATCTGCAACACCATTGATCACCATTCTACCCACGTTTAATACGGTATTGCAATCCAAAAACCTTTTGCACAGTAACAAAATATCTTTTCGACATTAAGGGAAGACGCCTTCAAATCCTTTCATGGCTGGAAGTTCCAGAAAGTTTTGGGGCATATTTATTAAAGTGTGAAAATAAACACTATCCAGGTAAATTGGAGAGGGCTGTTGCAGGGTTCCTTTTAGTATTTTGGGGCTATAAAAAGTTGGTGACCAAGTTGCAACACGAACTAGGAATTCTATATGATGTGCAATTAATTGAATGTAAAAACAATTTTGTAATTGATGTGAATATTGTTCGGTGAGAGAATATATGCCACTGTTACTATGAAAATGAACTATTACAAATTATCCCAAATATACGGCTTCTCTTTGTAATCATTTTTATTAATTCTGTTACTGATATCTCTAACTTTTACAATGTATACATTATGAAAAGATGCCCCAAATCAGGGCTGATTGTCCTCTGGGTCAAGTCAATTGACCATGCCACTCCCAATCATGTGACCTGGGGATTTACCTGTCCCACTATTAAATTTATTGTTTTTGTTGCTGGGGGTCAGAAAAAAATATGAAAAATACCCCTGCCCAAAATGTACTGCACATACCAGGTGCAGTCAAAACCAAAAAGCCCCATTTAGGTGGCATACGGGAAGAAAGATGTATGTAAAACACCTGTTGTATTTGCTACCTGCTTATTTCAGATGGAGGAACTGAAATTGCGATAGTTCTTGATGGATCCGGAAGCATCTCAGAAGAAGATTTCCAAAAGGCAAAAGATTTCATTTCTCACATGATGAAAAGGTTTTGGAAAAAGTGTTTAGAGGTAAATGTATATTTTTTTTCATTATCTTAGAAATAGAAAAATAGAGATAAAAAAGATCATTCACAACTGAGAGACAGTTGGTCCTAAGACCTTTAGGTCTTAGGACCAACATTTCATTACCCTAATGCTAGAAATTTACAAAGGCAAACTCAATATCATATACATTATATTTACTAAAGTCCAATAGTAATCTGACCAGTTAATGCAGGAGAAACAGCCTAGCTTTCATCTGCTTCAAGCTGGCATAAATCATTATTCCCTATGGAGTTAGTCCTGTGCCACAATCAGTAATGTTTTCCTTTTAAAAAACATATCTTTATCTGAAATGAGGGGTGAACCCAAACCTAGAAAACACTGCAAAGTGTGTCCTCTGTCAAATGATCAATATTTATCGATATTTGTTTTCAAAGAGGAAACACTTTTATTGATCCTTTATAATCAGAGGAATCAATGTTGTGTTTTTTGTTGCTTTGTGATATTCTTCTCTATGGTAGTTGCTGCCATCTTTTATCTATTGAGTTTCTTGGAGCACTTCACTTAAATTTTTACTGAGTTGCAATATCTTCCATGCCAATTTTAGAGTTTGTAATCATTTACGGTAGTTTTATTGGTTTTTGTGCAAACATTATCTCTATCCTTACAGTCTAGGCACTCATGCAAATATTCTTACAACCCCTTGCGTTTAACATGATATTATGTTACAGTGTGAGTTTGCTGTGGTGCAGTATGGTGAAGAAATCAAGACAGAATTCGATCTGCAGGAGAGTCGTAAAGGAAATTCTGTATTAAAGAAGGTTCAAGAGATAAAACAGCTAGGAAATGTCACTAAGACTGCATCAGCTCTTCTTCATGTTTTGTGAGTAAGAATTATCACAATTTTCCATATTCACAAGTTTATGACCCAGAACTCGGGTTTGATCTAAAGAAAATCAATGCCAATAATAATACTGACCCAGGACATTGATATTAACATGTCATCCCCTCAAACTTATTCCCTCTACATGGAAGCAGGGCACCTCTGTGCTAAATATTCTATAGAGATCAACCCATCAAAACTAACATTTAAAACAGAGAGGTTACAATTATCAGAGGATGTAAATGAAGTGAGAGGGATGCATCTGTAAACCTGAATTTGGAACAGTTATCAGTCATGTCACATTCACCTTTGCTTTATCCAGGAGCTAGCTGGGAAAGTTGACCTGAATTTGGAGACACAAACTGATTTAAGCTTTGGATTTTCCATTTTTTTAACTGGATATACCGTATATACTCGTGTATAAGTCGAAAAATTTAGGTTAAAAAAATCATTTAAAACCATATACTTGACTTATACACGCGTATAAGCTGTATACTTACCGACTGGAGCTTCCTCTTGCGGCCATAATCAGTCTGTGTCCTACTGAACGTACATCTTATGAATATTCATGAGCCGGCTGACGTGTATCGTCATTCCGTAGTGTGATACGTCTGTTGGCTCATCAATATTCATAAGGATGTACGTTCTCTCCACACAGATCCCCCCACAGCGTTAGTATATCCTTATCAATATTGATGAGCCGGCAGACGTGTCACGCTACGGAATGCCGGCTCATGAATATTCATAAGGATGTACGATGTGGGAGACAGACTGATTATGGCAGAGGAAGCTTTATGGAGATAAAAATAAGGTAGGATACAGCCCCCCACTCCTTCCTCGACTTATACAAGGGTCATAGCAAATTTCTTAATTTTTGGCCCAAAAACTGACCTCGACTTATACACGAGGTCGACTTATACTCGAGTATATACGGTAGATTTTCTCTATCAACTAGAATGCTTGTGTAGATCATTATTTTTGCCTGTATTGAATGAAGAAGAATCCATTAAAGACTGTGTTAAATGTTTAATAGGATTGTTTTAATTTTTTTATCCCAGCTGTAAATCCTGTTTTATTTTGCCTTTCTGTCACTTTCTAAGGCCAGGGCCACAGTGGCTGTTTTGTAGATGTAGCTTATAAAAATAGTGTCCATTGTTTCCTTAGGGATAATGCACACACAGGCTATTTTCTATTGCACTATAGAAAGTAGTGGGCTTAATCATTAAAAACAGCTCAGCTACTAAATAGGCCATTGTGGCCCTGGCTTAAACTTTTTAAATGATCTGTAAATAAAATGTGCAAACGAATGAAGTCTTCTTATTTGACAGGAATTCTATCTTCAGTAAAGACCATGGGTCATTTGAAAGAGCCACAAAAATAATACTAGTTATTACAGATGGAGACATATTTATGGATCCTGTGGACCTCCCTACTGTCATGAAAAATCCTAAAATGCAGAAGATCGAACGTTTTGTTATTGGGGTAAGTTTACTTTAGAAAACAGGTGGTTTTAGCTCTTGAAAAAAAATCAAATATTCAAATGTAGACTAGACCAGACTCACCCGCATTTCCTAGAGAAGTTACTTGTTTCATTGTTATGTTACTATGACATCACAAGACAAGGACAGACCCTATTTTTAGACTTCTCTGAAAAAATAATGTCCTCAAGATAATTATACTTTATAGAAGAATTTCAAATGGACAGATTTATATTTTTGATGTAAACAAAAAAGAGCCTGAAAATATTCAGAATTAATTATCTCCTGAGGAAGCTGATAGATACATCGGCAAAACGCGTTGAGTGTTACTGAATTGGCTACCTGTGAGAAACATCTTGTACAAGCACTTGTTCGATTTTTAAAGTGTAAGTCACTATAAATAAATTGTTATTTTTACTGCAACTTTCTTCTATTTTTATCACATGGTCGTTATTGGAGAGGCACAGACCTCCCTCTATAAGGATCAAAATATTTTTGATGTAACTTGTTTTATTAGAAAATTTTATGTATCTAGAGTTCTCTCATGTGTAAGGACATAAATTATTTATTATTCCCATGATTATCAACATTTTACATGTTTCATCCATGATTAGGATTTATGGCAGATAATGAGTTAGAAACTGTGTTAATTTAATTAAACATTTTATTTAGCCGTTCATGGAAGCAGTGTGGGGCATTTGGCAATGCAAACCATATTAGATTGGACTATAGCTAATCCAGCAGTAACCCTATTAATAATTATAATTAATTAATTACTTCATTATAATATTTACTTAAAGGCACAGCATTCCACATTTCAGTGCCACTTATTCTTTTCCACAATTAAGGGGGTTATTCACTAAAGTCCGAATTGTTGCGTAAAAGTGTGAATTCGCCAGCTAAAGACAGTCGCAATAGACTGCTACTGTCACAGTCGCGTCTTTATAATGGAATTATTGTTGCAGTCGTGACTTTACAGTGGAGAAATTGTCGCTGTCACAGATTTGCTATGGGAATGTTTGAGAATTCGACTGTCGAAATCACACCTTAGTGAATAAGCCCTTTAAAATCTTCTGTCACCAATTTTTCTTCTCCTGTTCATATACACCATACATACAAACTTGCTGGGCCTAAGTTTCCACATATTTCTAAATGGTCATGTAGGCTTTGGGATGGCTTAGCTCTGCCCCTGTTGCTAGACATAACTAATAGAACATAGGTACAACAAACAGGCAGTGCCAGCTGCTTACTGATGAAATTACACTGTTAGTAAGTACTGTAAATTCCCACACAAGCTAACCTGCCTAACCTTTGCAAAAGCATGGAAATGAGCAGATGCATTGTTAGTTTAGTTATTTGTTATGTTAGCTACCAAAGTTATTTCAGCTTGTGATGATAATCAGCATAGAGGACAGACGTTGAAAACACACTATACTTCCATTAAGCGATTCTTTATTGTGCCATCTTTATTCTTAAGTAATGTTACCATTCCAAGTTGTACATGTGCAGTAATAAGACGACTGTAAACCATCAGTGCCTACAGAATCTCAGTTGCTCCCAATTAGCAGTAAATTCATACAAATTTCGGTTCATAAATTTGAATCAGTTTCAATTTTATCAGTCCTTTCCCCAGCTAGTGGTTGTTTACTCGACACAGGATATTCTCATTGAAATATTATTTGTATATATGTGTTATAGCCACTGATTTCTTCTCTATAGGTTGGTGATGCATTCCATAAGACAGTTCCATTAAATACGCTGAAAGCTATAGCCTCTCATGGAGATAAACATCTCTTAACGGTTGATGACTATTCTAAACTAGACGGCCTCCTTAGCTCCTTGCAGCAGAAAATTATTGGAATAGAAGGTAATTTTGAAATGCAGCTATACTCATTCACTTTCGTAAATATAAACTTGATTTTGTTTAAAGTGATAGCTAACAGAAGCATATGATGAAAACTATGTACATTTTTTTCTTTGTTTTTACATCTTAACCAGCAAAGAGTACTATTCACTTCAGTCCCTGCCCCTGCAGATCTTATAATCTAATTCCACAATCATTAATCATTCCATGCTCAAAATAGTCATTTTTTTTTTTTTTGAAGGTTGGGAGTATTTTTCATTCATAAAATGAGATAGGACCAGCAGTATCAGAGGAGAAGGAATGGGCAAACATTCACTATGCAAGCAAACACTCTCAAAAATTCAACTTTTCATTCCTGGTCTGATTTATTTAACCATATAAATACACTCTCATTTTCTTATACAGTAACTGTAAAGTAAAGTAAACAGCCTCCTCTGGTTATTAGATCTGTTTAAAATTCAGCATCAGCAGTGCTTGAGCTATGGTAAACCGCAATTGATCTAAGACTAATCAGTGAGGCCCTATAAATGCATTTTTATAAGCAACTATCTCTGATTTTTCAGGTAATCTAGCAACCTTATCCTTGGATGGGGATGCTCTGTGGATTATATGCAGTAGGATTAATTACTGTCTGGTAAGGCTACTAGAATGGGACTCTGCTGATTGCATTTAGTGTAATCAGTTTGCAATTACTGGAGCTCAGCTATTTGTATATGTCAAAAGATCAGGGCCTACCTAAATGAAAATGGTGCCTAACTCTACAGTCTTTGTAATCCTAGAAGACAAGCAGACAAGAGTTGGCAAGTAGGTGGACAGTCAATATGGCAGTGGGTAAATGGACAGCTCATGATGCCCCCTGTAAATTGGCACTCAGGGTAGCTGCCAGCTCTCCAGTGTTTTCTCACATTTTCAGTTGATATGACACCCTTACTGTGTAGAGAATGCTAAATACTGAATCGGGGTAACTGATTCTGCCCATATTTTAGGGAACACATGCAAAAATAACAAAGCTAGACTTCTGTACCAGCACAGCCTCTACATGTACATACATTTTGGGACTGTGGGCATTATAACACTTAAAATCTTTTTATTTCATAGGAACTAAGGGAGATTCCCTGGAATTTGAGTTAGCTGAGACTGGATTTGCAGTTCATATGGACAGCGTATGTATATAAAAAATGTTATCATCAAGAAATACGAAGTGTGTCACAGAAGAGCATAACATCATCCCTTACTTATACAGTGCAATGATGCAAAAATACCAGTGTCTGAAATATCTGAAATCTTATTTAACAGCCCAGCTTGAAGAAAGCAGTATCAACCCTGTTTAATTCTAAAGCTTGCATTTAATTATAGTGGTGTAACTTGCCTTTCATTACTCCCATGACCACAGCTATTACTATTTCCTGAATTCCTCTATTTAGTTATATCCTTTTGTTCCTTTATCTGAGATTATTTACTGTCCATTTAATAGTGAAGTTTTTATTTTGTTCTTTGATGAACACATTTTCAAACACCTTGTGCCCTTCTATTGCTATTGCACAGCATTTTACTTCATTTTCTTGCTTTCCAGAGTCAAGGCCATTTGTCAGTTTTCAGACATAAAGTGCTTGACCTGTCTATTGATATACAAAATAAATGAATATGCCCATCCAGAAAATTTAAATTTTACCCACTATGGGTATTGAATTTCTACCCCATATGTAAATTCCCAACACATGCTTTTTAGTGGCACACTGCTGCACACCATCATCATTACCCTCTTCATCATCACTGCCACTGCCAGCAGTTTTTGCATCAAACTCCATAAGAATAAGTTTTTCCTCCTCAATAGAATCAAAATTTATATAGAAAGAACTAGGTTCAGACTCAAAAGAGGAATAGTTATTCAATTTTGTAAAGATGAACTTCGCTACATTTTAGCAGCAACATCCGGGACCAGCCACACACTACATTTCCTGTGGCACAAAACACTCTCTTCAACTAAACACTAGAGTATGGACAACTGAGGTAAAACACAATTTATTTAATGGCTCTAGCGAAATAACCCTTTAAGTTCAGCTGGGGTATCTTGTCAGGCCTCGATAGTCCATTGGGTAGGACCTTCATCAGCATCACCCCTAAGTGGCCAAGGATTCCTAAGACGATACTAACATATAGGTAGAATCATACTGTGAAATTATGAGGTAGGAGGATGATGGTGTAGAGCAACACCACTCTCTCTGATACTGTTGGTTTTATTTGCTGGGCTGCTTGATGGTTCAGTAGAAATTCCTCCTAACACCTTGTAAGTATGCTCAGGCTGCAAGTGCTATAAGATAGCACCTACATTTTCCATCAACTTACAGTAGCCTTCCAGATGAGATAATTAGTTTCACAGTGGTTATCATGTTTCTAATAAAAACATTCCCAAACCAGAGAGAAGTTTTTTTTGTTTTGTTTTGTGGCCTGAGATCACAGTATCTTTATCCTTTGCTGTAGGTTGATCTTCTGTACTTGTGCTATATTGATATTTTTAGGGGAACATCCCCATTTTACTGCAGAGAATATATATGACGAGTGACTGAAGCTATCCTTTATTATACTGATGGAACTGGGGTTTGTTGGGACCCTTTTGGCCTGCTCTCATGGAGAGTTTGCCTGGATTGTGCCAAGAAAAGTGTAATGTGATATTAATATCCTCCTCAGTTTTAGTTCCTCAGTCTCTATATAGGCCAGTTTTAGACTGAGTAGGGCCATGGGCAAAACTATAAGTAGGACAATCAGTTACTGGTTTGTTTTTTGTGAATAAAATTTGTTAACATACTAAAATTAGATATAAGCTACAAAATGAGCTAGTACTTTTTCTACATTTACTCTCATATTATTTATGACATTAGAATAGAAACTATGAAAAGTACTTAGAAATCCCAAGAGCCAAGGTATTGATGACAAGAAATGTACCTTATATTAACAGCATTGTAAGCAGAGAGACTGGAGTTGCATGTAAGGATTATTTTTTGTAGAAATCTCTGATCCTTGGTACAGTGGGTGCATTTGATTGGACCGGTGGATTGATTATTTATCAGCCAAACAGGATAGCATTTCTTAATGAATCTACAGAAAATAAAGCCACTACAAACTACAGTTATTTAGGTAAGAAATTACTTTATGACTAATTCTATGGCTTTGAGATTCTATAGCTAGTTTACAAAGCTAATATAGCTCAACTATTTTAGGTGTAATAATTCTTTCAGGCATATGATTTTTACATATTACAGATACATTGCAAATTTGCTGATGACATGGACTGATGAGATGGCTAAAGATTTTGTAGTAGGCACATAAGAGTACTGTTAATGGTGAAATTGATTAAACTCGAAAGGATCGCTTTGGGTCTTTCCGAGTTTACCAGGAGAAATCTTGCATTGTTCTTGGGAGATTTCTTTCGAGATTTTGATTGAGTTTTCAATCCCGATTTTTCAAAATTTTTGATGGAAAGGTAGCCATGCTACTAATGTAAAGTATGGCTACCTAGCTAAAAAAATTTTTTCCAAAAACCGAGAATGAAAAACTCAATCTCGAATATCGAGAAATCTCGAGAGAACAATGTGAGATTTCTCATGGTAAACTCAGAAAGACCCAGAGCGATCTTAATGAGTTTAATAAATTTCTTCTTAGTGAATAACCTCCTCGACTGAGAGCAGTCTTTCAGAGTTTAATAAATTTCGACCCTAAAACTGAGTTTGCATTAGCTGATTGTCAGCTGAGGTTTATTTTTCAGCTCATTATTGTCAATGGTGCAGAACACAATAGCCTGTGTGTATTATCCCACAGGAAACAATAGATACTGTTTATCCAACTACAAGTGCTGGTCAACGAATTAGAATAATTTGAAATAGTGCAATCATGAAAT
>WMED01019182.1:0-12496 GCA_019650415.1 Pipa parva | reverse complement strand
TATTATGTTTTATTTCTTTAGTTTTCACGGTGTCTGAAAAAGAGAGAGAGAAATAAATACCTTTGAAGACATCAGTATGACTCGTAGCCGTTATTACTTTAGCCCAGTGTAGCTACACCCACTTTTCTGATTGTTGTGTCCCTCTCAGTAAGTGCATAGCCATAAATGTTAACAACAAGAACTGTGTGAAGAATCAAACCATGTATTAACTTAACTAACCAAATCTCAGTCTTATTCAAATAGAAATGCTTCAAACTCTTTCATTTTACGCCAACTAGATAATGACTAGTACCTATTTTGATTGTTGTATGTGTACACCTTTCTTCCACCTGTCCTTTCTGTCATGTGCTGCAGTATATCAGTGCCACAAAAAAAGTAAATGTGTGCATTAAGTGCATCAAGTGATTCATGAAGCAAGGCTACAGTTTCATTCCCATAACATATTTCACAAAACTATGTGACAAAGGGCAAATCAGGCCCAAAACATGTTATGGCAATGAATAAACTTTTGCCATGCTACACTATTCACTTGTAGCACCAAGTATTCACTTATTTGTGAAAGCTCACCTTGCTTGTTCACCCAGTCTTAACAACAAAATGCCTGTTTTTGTTAGGGTTTACATTTGACTATGTGAAGGTCAGGTTAAATAGCACAGGTTTCTTTACAGATTTCAGAAAGGATCAGTGTTGATTATTTGAAAACAATATTTGATATCTGTTTGTTGTTTACAGATATAAATTCAGTTCCCATTAGTTGGCCCTTAGGGTTGCCTTCCCTCTAATGGTTTCCTGTTTTGATATCTTTCTAACAAGCACCAGATAGTCATAGTAACATAGTAATATAGTAACATAGTTTATAAGGCTGAAAAAAGACACAAGTCCATCCAGTTCAGTCCTTAGTCATGAAGCACCAGGTAGACTTGTCAAAACAACCTCCTTACGCCACACCAGAGTCTTGCCGTCAACACCCCAAATTTTCCACTCTGATGTGGGGAAGTCAAATGGGTGAATTCAGAGCAATACACCTACTCGTATTCATTCCTTTGACAGACTCCTTTGCTTTTTGAATAGTCAAAGTACCTGTGCACACATGTAAGGTGATGCAAAGTGCTCTGTAAGATCATGATTATTGAAGTCACTCGAATTAGACACATATTTGCCACATCTCAGAGTTTACTGAATAAGCAAGCAGAGAAGTGGCAACCAAAAGTGCATACAGCGTTATATGTAACTGGTCAGCATTTTGACATAAGGCCCAAATCCGAAGCTCACACAACCCACTTCCAAGGCTTCAGGCACTACCCCATTCACTTAGAAACCCTGAATAGACTTTATTAACAGTAAAATTCAAGGAGGGATTAAAACCCCATAAAGAGCCTCACAATTTTTTCTATCCAGTGCATGTTTGAATTTTGAGGCTGGACAGCACAGAAAATAATGGGCTCAGGTTTAAAAAAGTAGTGCAGATAATGGTAGAAAACTGCTTGCTAGGTATTTACAGCATGTAGCAGCTTTCATTGGGTCTCCCAGGGTCCCCTAGGAAGGTACTACCTGAAGGTATCACTTCAGGTAGTGTTAACTACCCTTCATCATTATGCATAACATGTTTCATGGTTCAGCACTTATCACTACCACTGAACCTTCACCAGTGGCTCCTTACTTTTGTTGAATAGTATAAAAATGTTTATAACATTTTGCTTCCAGTCATCAATAAGACATATATTTGTCTTGCATGCTTAAGGGAAACCTTATTTTTTATGTACTTATATAGCGCTAATATATTACACAGCGCTTTACAGAGATTCATCATTCACTTCAGTCCCTGGAGCTTACAATCTAGTTTCCCTATTCAATCACACACATTGACAGACACAGATGTATGTTTTTGGATTGTGGCAGGAAACTCACACAGGTGTGAGGAGAACATACAAACTCCATGCAGATGAAGTCCTGGGGGAATTGAACCCGGAACCCAGCGCTAGCAAAGCAGAAGTGCTAACCACCATGCCTCCACACTGCCCACTGAGCCACCATGTTACTGGTGACATACATTAAAGAATAAGTGTATATTGTTGTATTTATTAGGTAAAAAACCTTTCTTGGAGATTTGCTTCTGTTAGTGAAATCAAATGTGTTATACTTTTCAATACATTTTCTGTCTTTATTTCTCAGATTAAAATACACAGTTAATATAAAAACACAAATGAATATGTTTTATGTTTGTGAACCGAAAATGCATTCAAAAGAAAATATAGTACAAAAACTGATTTCCCAAAGTGCTTTTGATGTTTGTTATTTTGTTCAGAGCAGAGCAGCAAGGTGAAACATTTACAGTCACGCAATATTTGAAATGATCTATATAATAGACCGAGTAGATAAACTTGAGATAGTAACTACAGCACTGTAACAATGAAATCTCCCTCTTTGCACTTAACACTAAAATACTATTTGTAGGGCAATCTTTACTTTATTGCCTCTCCTCCATTTTCACAAAAATAATCACAATAAACCCTTTACCCTGGGTATCATTCAGAGCTCATCATGATAAAATGCCATTTGCCTTAACATTTTGAGGTTTTGTAAATGTTTGAAGAAGTGGGTTTTGCCTGTCACATGAAGACATGAAGATAACAACACAATACAAAATAGTGGAGTTTTTTTCAGATGTCTCTTGATGTCATTATATTTTATGCAGATATTCGAGTTTGGCAGATGGAAACTCTGTGATTTGTGAATAATAAACCCCCCCACCCCCCCCACATTTTATGTGTCTGAATGCTACATCTCTGCCCTTGAACTTTAATAAAACAGTGACCATAGGGTGAGGGGGGACTCTGGCAGTGTAGGTTTGGAAGAAACTCTGGGCGAAATTTACTAAGGGCGAAACAATCGGCCGAAGTTAATTTCCGTTCGCACGTGCGGAATTTCGATAGATTTGTGATCGTGTGATCGCAAATCGATCGCAATTCCGATTTCCGATCGTGCGATCGCAAATCGATTGCAATTCCGATTGTGCGATCACAAATCGATCGCAATTCCGCACGTGTGGTAAAAATTGCGATCGGGTGGAAAAAATCCGCCTTTAATAAATTTCGCCCAGAGGTCTGTGTGCCTTTTTAACATTGAAAAACTATGAAGAAAGTAAATAGATGAGCTAATGTTTTAGAAATGTTTCAAGTAATGCACCTTCAGGATTTGTATAAAGTTCCAACAACCTTGTATTATTACTTTTATGTCGGAATTAATACAGATGTTTACTGGGTCCTTAAAATCACTCTGTTTGTGCACTCTGGTTTATTTTGTGCACAACTTGCTTATGTAGTCAAAAATCAGCTTTTAGCTCATCGAATTTGGTTATAATTGCAGAACAATTACATGTGAGTAGGTTTACATTTGCATCATCAGAAGATAAGTATAAGAATGTGCTCTAGCAGACTGATTTGGACCGAATTATGTCGCTACAGACAGGGACTTTGTGGTTGGCTCCAGTCCCTGGCAAAGCAATCCACCTTTTGGGCAGATGTAGTGAGGTGGACTGGCTACTTTATAAAATTAAAATGAGTGGACATTCCTTATCTGCACCATTGCCAGTTTGGTCCAACACGTTTGTTAAGATATCTCCTCCAGCAGCATTATTTGCTTTAGTTTCATTCCTCCGGTTCTGCGGGTAGATGGAGAAGTATATTGTTCTGGCAGTGAAGCAGTAATAAGCATATTTTTATGTATCTAGTGTCCTTCTATGGTCAAGGCACTATGTTTAAAGTAATTTGGAAATTATGTCTGCATTTTCTCTGCAAATTCTAAACAAACCCAAAAATCTAGAGTTTTGGTTTTGTTTAGGATTTGATTTTTGTGCCAAACGTCTTTAGGTTCTTTTTTTTTTTTTTCAAGTTGCAAAAATAAAAATAAAATAAAACAAAGACCTTTTTGTTTAAGGTTTAAGTTCAAACTATTAGAAACAATTAGGGGAATGTAGCAAGAGGGGTTATCACAGTGATAAAAAAAGGCAATAAAAACACCAGCTTTTTATCATTAAGAGTGCGCCTAATGATAACGTACACTTTTGCATACAAAAAGTTAGCAATATTTTACACTAATGTTTGGTTTGTGCAAAAAATTTTGCAATTAATGTTTGTGTCCAAATGTTAGTCATTTCTGCTTGTCCTTTTGTTTTACTTGACTATTTGTGTATAAAATGTTAGCAATGTTACATTTTTTGTTTTACAATAATCAGTCATTTATATAAAAGGAAATTACACAAATGATTGCTAATTTTTTTAAACAAACCAGCCACTGATGTAAAAAAAACAACACAAATGGAAATTGCTAACATTTGGACACAATCAGTGACATTTTCTACACAACTGCGTACCTGCTTAACTAATGTCTGGGTTAAAGCAGGGGTTGATTTTGCTTTTTAAAATTGATCTTAAAATTGTTCTAAGTTTCATACATCAGTGGGTCTTAAACACTGACATTCACAAAATATAAATAACAGGCAAATGGATGCAAAGTAAATGATAAATTACTCATAAACAGATGCAAAATACTTTGCTTCACTTATTTTACTTTAATGCCACTTAACATTATATATATACCAGGCAGCACTCAAAATATGTTACCATTATCATTAAAACATTATATATATATATATATATATATATATATATATATATATATATATATATATATATATATCCTCAGCCTCAATTATGTTAGTGCAGTTAAAATCAGATCATTTGTTTTTGTAATAAATCTTTTTTTTTTTCTACTTTGAAAATCTACCTGTACCAAGCTGGTATCGCTTATTTCTACTTTGTCCATTATTAGCTGGTAACCAGCACTAAATAGATGCTCTGATGTACCACCAGTCTTGCATGAAATAATGACATGTGACATCCACTCCTCCTCCTTTGTTTTTTAGTGCAGAAATACTTGCAGATACATATTAATGTGAAGAACTGGATAAAGACAAACATTTATTTCTCACCAGTTGTGACGTTTTAGCAATCCTATTAAGGCAAAGCTTGTTTCTCTGTATCTCATTTAAAAATGCTTCATTCCAAACAATAATTATCGTAAACTATATACTGCCAAAGCAATACATTATGGTAAAAGTAACTAATTATTCTTATATTCCCACAGATCACATTATCTGTGCCTCAAATTAATCTTTAATTCGCTATTCATTTGTTACATTTAGTACTGAATAACTATGGGAAGATGTTTATTAAAACTATACCATTTCATTACTTTTTCATTCTAACATTATGCAGTGACAAACTTGCCATTAGAAATCCTGAGCCCCCACAACCAGACAAAAATGGCCCTCAAAATAACTGTGAACCTTTTAAGATACACAGTTATGCTGCAAATTGTTCAGTCACATTTCTCAGTATGCTATCACTTGAACTGACCTATTTAGCATTTTTGGGTTTGTATCACAAACCAGAAAAAGTTCAGTGCAGCATAAATTTCACCTCTAAAACTACACATTTTTTATAATAGCTTTGCCATATTTTGCATTTTTTATCTGTTAAGACTACTTTCTATAGAAAACACCACCATGTGTAGTATGACTTATAATATGATCAGGTATCATGTGCTGGTTTCATTGAAATATAGCTTTCTTACCAGGTTTTGAGTGGATGTTCCAGGTTCTTTTCAGCCATATAAGTAGATAAAGGCAACAGAGCTTTAACAAACTGGCGGTGGTAAGAATCAGTGGGGGGTTGGGTAACTCATAAGATACAAAAACCAAAAAAGATTTGATATTTGAAAACATTTATTAGACATTACTGTGAGGTAAATAGAGCAGTAGAATACAACATATAAATGCATGTTTCTCTTGATCTAATAAGCTATTTCAACACAAATTAAGATACTTAGAAAATCTTGCAGAAATACTGTCATGTAGGATGATGATTAGCTATACTTTTAACCAGAACAGGTGTAGAAGCAATGGCATGCCTACAGGGATCACAGCAGTCTTCCCAGGGGGCCCGGCTACCACCTCTGTGATTGCTGTAGTATGGCAGAGGGAGAAGAGCCCCTGGTGTCGATTGTGCACTGGCCCAGGAGAGGGGGTCCATTGCAGATCATGCACCAGGGACCACCTCCCCAAAGTTCCATCCCTGTGTAGAAGTGTTAATAAGGAATCAATACTACCCTTTGCTAAAGACTTTTCCTTTTCTGTGGAGAATGTTGATACTTGATATCCACCGGATCACAGTTACATCTATGCCAGTTTTGGGAGGAGGATTAAATGTTATCTAGCTAAATACTGCTGTTTGAGCAGCTTTTAAATGTTCAGCAAATTAATTTGTTCATCAATATTCTTCAAAGCCATGTCTTACCTGAAAAAAACAACATATGCTGGTCATACAGGTCATTCAGCCTTAATACTGGTCATACAGATCATTCATCCTTAATACTGGTCATACAGATCATTCATCCTTAATGCTGGTCATACAGGTCATACAGTCGTACAATTCTGGCTCCCCCACAGTGAAACATATGAGAATACATATCAATGAAGTAGACCAGAAAGACCAATTTATAAAAAATTACTGCAGCCAGAAATGAGAACAGAACAAAGCAATGAAAAAATCAGTAATGCAACATCAAATATAACATTTTACACAAAAAGTGTACTTGACTAACTGATATGCCAATCCAATTGTCAATTTTCTTTTTCTGGTGTTAGTGGCCCTTTAACAATTACTAAACTGTAGAATATGAGACATGAGACTATATGCAAGCAATGCTAATAGGTTTCAAGAGGTTGGAATTTGTAAACATGAACAGGAGACTGCAGTCTTAAACTAATGGACACACATGTCAAGGGTACTTTATGGAAATAATATTTTTTATAAGCATGTTTGATAGAAATACACCTAATATATTTATAAAGTGGGATATGTGGTACAGTTGGTGAAGCACTGTTTTTATCATGGCACATTACTGCTGTGAACCTAGTTGGTATTGTCTCTTTGATACTTACCATTTGAAATATCATTACCCATTACTTCCTGTCAGGTGTAATTACGTTTTCATACACATACCCCATTACTGGTTATAACGACAATAAACTACATGAAAGCACAAAATTTATCCTATGGTAATTTATTTTTTCAACTACTGTCAAGCTTCTGTATTTCCACTCAATCACTAACATACAGTATGTTTCTGGGCAGTCAGATATAGGCTAAATTTCTATCCTGCTAGCGGCATATGTGTATGTCACCTACAAAGACCTGTAGAGTGTAGCACTGTGTTAGCCATAGATATAAGCAGAGACAAGTCAAGTTTAGTTTTATTGGCTAATGGAATAGATGGTAAATGCAAGCTTTCCAGACTACTTAGGTTTCTCCTTCAGGCATGGCATGGGAAGAAGAGACCTAAGTTGTCTTGAAAGCTTGCTTTTACCATCTATTCCGTTAGCCAATAAAAGGTATCACCTATACTCGGCTTGTCTCTTCAAAGACCTGGAAACTGATTCCTAATAATATCAGATACATGTTTAATGGTATTTATGATTTGATCTTTGGATTTGCTCTAACATCCAACTGTGTTCCATTCTGGTTACTTTATTTAGCCATGAAGCTTTTGAAGAACTAGACTTCACCACAATTGAATATTGTTTATTTATTACAGAGACTTATGGAGTTGGTGATACAGTTACTGATGACATGAATAAAATATTAAATTATTTTAGATTGTTGCTGAATATGCTGACCCAGGCACTGCTGCCTAGAAATTCAGTTCAAGGCAAACGGAAGATGTAATTAAGATGGGAGCTGCACTTGGTTGCTAGTAGTGCAGCCTGAGGTGAATAGAGAAAATGATGAAAGTTTTCATATTTAAAGGGCTTGTATCAAGTCTAAATAAAATGAATCGGAGGCTGCACTTTTTATCATTTTCCACTCAATCACATCAATTTTCATGTTGATCATGATTAAAAATTGCTGGAAAATACAGAAGAGAGAACTGATTCACAGTGATAATACTCTGGTGTATATTCCTTGCACCTTTATATGCTCATTCATTTAATTTCTGGGTGCACCTCTACTGGATCCTAGATCCCGACCTTATGCTTCCAACAAGATCTCCTACTATTGTGGTCACTTTCATGTTGCTGTCAGTTGATAAATTGTTTTAAATCTTCTTTGTTTTCTTCATTGGAAATTTTTGAAGAAACCAATATTGTCTGGAAAATCCCTACTCCTCCAAATTACAATCATGCTGCATATGTGTGGTAGACTCCCTTTCCTGCCTGGGAGACAGCTCAATTCAAAAGAGCATTTTTTTAATATTTTGGAATACATTTTAGAGATTTGAGGTATGACAAACTTTTTTTAGCAAATTATGACAATCTGTTCAGTCATGCAAAGCTGGTTAAGTCTGCAGCCATTATTATTCATGCCTAGAGCACACACATTATCTTTGAGCATTGAGCATGTTTTTATTCATTTAGAAGTAGAAGCTTTTGCACATGTAACCTTCTCACTCACTTAACTGGTGTCAATGGTTATTGGGTTTTTTTGTTTGGATTCTGAGTAGCCGTGAGTATATGCTACTGAACTTGAGGTTCCAGCCACTTCAGAGGTAGCCCTAGCACTCAGGGAACTACCCAAAATTGGATCCCTTTTTCACAGAGGGGTTGACACAATTTAGTTTTGTAGTGCAGAGTCTAAGGGGGCTCCCAGTCTTCACCCTAAACCCCTCCAAGGGGGTAGAGCCTTTGCTGCAGTGGAATCCCCAGGTTAACCCTCTCTGGTTGTTGCTGGACTGAAGCAGTGGAACAGTGTTACAGGTGCAATAACTGGGAAACTGTATTTTTTGCTTAATAGCTAAATATAATACTTATAAACTCAATTTAGAATTTTACTAGACTGAATATGTAGTAGATATAAATGAATTTTAGGCATTATTTTTTTTTTTGTTACTGTTTTTTCACTGCAACTAAAGAACATGTCAGTTGTGTCTATTATGTTTCCATAAAGATTTATGCCTAAATTATTGTCTCATTGACCTATTCTGAGTGGGAAGCAGATAACCTGGGTATCACTGAATAAGGAAGGCAGTACTATCCATAGAGGGGGATAATTCCCCAAAGAGTGAACTTACCCTCCGATCCTTCGCTTCAGTACGCATAGCCTGTTATGTGCTGGCTGATGTCCTGCACACGGACATCAGCGAACGCTTTAAAAGGATTCCAGTCTTGCGAGGTGTCTCGTGTAGAGCCTCGCGAGCTTCGCCGAGACTGGATGTCCGCGTGCAGGACATCAGCGAGCGCATAACAGGCTATGCGTACTGAAGCGAACGATCAAAGGGTAAGTTCACTCTTTGGTGAAAAAAAAAAAAGTTTTTTCTTGGGTAGCAACAGAGTGACATTTATTAGGATCATTAACAAAATATCCGTATTGTATGGACCAATTTTTGAAGCAGCAAAGAATTATCCCGAGAAAGTAATTCTTTCTTTTGATAACTTTTTCAAAACGCAATGTGAAAAATTGAAACTCTGAGTTTATAAGAAGAATCACTTAAATGAATTGCCGTGAGAAATGAGCAGATATGTACTGACATAAATAAGTCTACTCTTCTGAACTTCCAACTAAGTTACTCTTGCAAAATTGACTGTAGCTAACACTTCTGAAAATTGCAGCAATATTCATAACATGAAACAAATCGATCATGCTAATTAAAATTGTCCAGGTTGTATTCAATGATAAATATTGTGCTCAACCTGTATAGAAGATTTAGAAAAGAAAAATATAAAAATTGTAACACTTAGTGAACCGTTTGGTAATTGAATACATTTAATAGATATCTGCAACCCCTGAACTGGTAAACAGGGGAAACAAAATATTGATAAATACCTAAAATATGAAATGATTTTCTGTTTTACTGCAAGGTTTTATAGAGCTGGCTTAATGAACTATATCACTATTAGCTTTGGAAAGTATGGGTTGTATAATGATTTTATCCATAAATAACAGAAAAAAAAACATTCTTTCAAGCGACCCTGGCTCAGCAATAAAAGTATCTCACCTTGACACATATTAAAAGGATTCTTTCCTTCAATAATGATAGCACCATATGCACAAACAATAAAGGATGCAAGATATACTGTATAAAGTAGGTCAGCTCTTTAATAACTGAAGGCTGCATTTTGTGTGCATTGAAATGGAAATAAGAGAAGCTTATTTTTACATTTTAAATGTAGGCTGAAGATAGAAATATTTGTTGAATGGGGATGTGTTCTAAAAAGATACATTTTTATCAATATCTTTATTATTGTGGTAGTTTATTATATAAAAACACAAATATATTATGTAACTAATACTGTATATAGTCCATCTAAATTGTACTTGAAGGAACAACATAACAGAATTTTTGCAGCATTGAATGCCGGCATGGTTGCCTCCACTTTGACCAATTATTTGATGGCTTATTTTGTAAAACTATATGATAAATGACATTATTAATGATTTTACATTAACATCACAAATGCATTGGGGTGCAGCTAAATGCTTAAGATCATTGCCTGCATAATCAGTTGTCCAATTAGAGAAAAGGGGATTACATTATGAGTTACACTTTATAGTTATACTAAATTTGATATACTAAATAGATGTAGCCTCTCTGAAACACTGAGTCCTCCAAAATACATTATTATGATCAATGAAGTGATCAAAGTGACTTTTTTCAATTTTACATTTTCTGTTGAAAGGCTGAATAAGTACCTCTCATAACAAGGGTAGGCTGGCTACTCAGGAGTTAATTTATCAGCAGGAGACTCACCCTCATTTGAGTAATAGGTTACCAGGGTCAAAAAGTGGGTTGATTACTGGGGTCAGTAAACATAACATAGGTTACAATCATTGTTGGCAAGCACATTGAGGAGCTAAATATGATTTCACAGATGTACCCCTTGGCCAGTTTAAAATGTTTCCCATTGTTAACTGATTGCTAATTGACTGTTGAGTTTAAGGGGTAATTCACCAAAGAGCGAACTTACCCTCCGATTGTTCACTTCAGTACGCATAGCCTGTTATGCACTTGCTGATGTCCTGCATGCAGACATCAGCGAACGCTTTAAAGGGATTCCAGTCTCGGCAAAGGTCGCGAGGCTCTACTCGAGATGCCTCGTGAGACTGGAATCCATTTAAACCATTCACTGATGTCCGCGTGCAAGACATCAGTGAGCGCATAACAGGCTATGCGTACTGAAGCGAACAATCGGAGGGTAAGTTCGCTCTTTGGTGAATTACCCCCTTCAAGCTAAACTTTATCATGGACCACATTGTTTTATTAACATTTGACAATATCATAACAAAACCATCAGCATAATATTAATAGTTGTAAGTTAACACACAGCACAAACAAGGCATAGATATCTGAACCACTGAGACACTACTATATGGCGTTTGCTGTTATTTTCTGTATGAACTCTCACTATGCTTTATGAGACTAAAACTACATTTAAAATGAAATGTTTTGTCATTTCATGTAACCCAGCATGTTAACAACATGGTGAATAAATAAGGCTTAATACTGTCTTTTACTAATATAATAACTGTACACTCCAAGAGATGCATTGTGATGGAAACTTATATATTACCTTTATATATCTGGTCTTTTCACAGTGCATTCAGGGGGTAATAAACAATAAACTTTAGAAACATTGACAGTTTATAGATTTTTTTTACATATTTTTTTCAGTGCCTATCATAGAGGCTTCCCCATGGTGGGAGAAATCCTTTGTCTAAGTTGCAGAAACACTAATCTCCTGCAGTCAGAATCTTGTCATCTCAGTGAATAGGGTTCTAAGAGTGGTGGCTTAAAAGTTTTCCTAAAAATAAAGTATTGATTTAACCACCTTTTTTTCTGCTTTTGTTTGAACAAGGATTGTAGAACTTTACTCAAAAGATGAGTAAGCTAAAAGATGCATAGAAATGTGTAAACAGGCATAATTTTCTGCTAAATTAGCAAAACAAATCTTTCATTGCCTGGCCATTTTGAGGGAAGTAAATGTTTGTAGAGTTAGATGAGGATAATAAAGAAGGAGATTGAAATAAGATTAAAAATTAACAAGAGGAAGGTCAGATTGGAAATCAATAATATTGCTGTGGAACCCAGATGCCTTCACCACTGTTAATTACAGAGGAAAGGCCCTTAGATGATTTTGACAGTAGCTCTCTAACATTTAAATGTGACTAGCAAATTTCTATTTCTGTGTATTACACAATTTTTTCACAAGCAGATTCATCAAATGACCCACAGAGAAAGAAAGGCAGACTAACTGGGTTTTACTCCAGAGAACAGGCAGAAACATTTGTACATTTTATGTTCTAAAAACAATGTCCTAATAAGGAAGAATTAGAGTAACAACAATATCTCATGAGGAAGTAATAACAGGAAAATCCAAAAGTATTATGTACCGTATTTTCCGGGCCATAAGGCGCACCGGAATATAAGCCGCACTTACCTT
>WMED01019181.1:0-12496 GCA_019650415.1 Pipa parva | reverse complement strand
GAATTTCATGATTGCACTATTTCAAATTATTCTAATTCGTTGACCAGCACTTGTAAGCAAGATAGGTTTAGGACAGCAGTGGTGGCATGCCAGAGAGGGCACTCTAAGCTGTCCCTGTGGGCATTCGCGACATCGCCACTACTGCTATCCTCAATCCCCCCCCAGTGTGCAAATGCTCCTTCAGTGCAAGCCACGGACCCAACCTGACAGGTCAGATCCGTGGCCTATGCTGAAATAGTGCTTGCTCGCTGATGGGATAGCCACGGCAGAACTGTTCCCCAACACAAGCACACAAGCATGGTGACATCATTAATCAGCGCCTGCACTTTGGGGGAAGGTGCTGGTAAGTGACGTCACTTTTCAGCACTCTGTGCCAAAAAGGTTTGCCACTACTGGCCTAGGAGGTAAGGGAAACATTAAGAGGGTTGTTGACTAAAGTCCAAATTGTTTCATAAAGGTGTGAATTTGCCACTTCCCCATATTCAGGTATTCAGCAAACTCTGCGATGTGGCGAATTCGCCAACTAACAATGATCGCACACTACACAATAAACTGCTACTGGTGCGGTTGAGACTTTACTATTGGAGTCCGCTGATTAATGAATAAGGAATAGAGAATCAGGGCACAGCCAACCGAAGTGATGAGAATTCACTTCCACACTCAATTTATCACTTTAGTCAATAACCCGCTAAACCTTAGGTTCTCAGTAAGCTGAAGATACATCAGCAGGTCTTTTTTAGATTTTATTACTTTTTCAAAAATTCCAATCTGACTTTTAGGCACTCCAGGACCAAACAAGGAGAACACTAGCATCAAGGAACTAGATGGAAAAAAAGGATCAGACCAAGGCTTGTTCTCAGATGACCCATCTCTCATGGTAGTGCCCACCTCTTTTAAGTCCACTTCAGGCATCAGTTTGTATAAAGACTTTATTCGCTGTTTGCCCATCCATCTCTCTAAATGTATTCTAGGTAAGTTTACATCACATGTTGGGATGATATTCACTGTAGCTCATGCTTGTGCTCCATTCTCTTTTCAATAAAGTTATGGTTGGTAATTTTCTGGCACCTTGTAAAAACCTTGTCCTTTTGCATTGTTTGATTGTACATAATTTTCTGCTCCTCAGGGTATTTAAATAAGAAAACGTTGCTCAATTGTCTCTCTGTTTCCCAACATTGGTGCTACCTAACGAAAGAACTGCTTCAGGATCTAGAGGCTGAGAAACTAGTTAGGAATGAAGCCATGATACTCCAGGTATTTTTATTTTGATGGGATCAGGCTACGCTATGTAAGTTAAAAACAGATAATTAGCCCACTACCTACAAGTCAAGCAGCACAGCTGTATATACTGCATCACTGACTGTGCTTTGTAGAAGATATAATAATAAACCTGTGTGAAATAGTGGAACATTTGTCATGAAGCTATTATTTAGTTGTCCACCCCTGGCAGAGACAATAATGCAATAACAGAAACGTGTTCATGAATTACAGGTAGAGGTAATTAGAACAGTTTGTTTGTATGGAGGAAAAGGATTTGAGGATTTTTAGATTACGTTTTACCAAAAAAGAGTGTTAATATTTAAGCAGCAATGGTTAATGTTTATTAATGTTGAAGTTCAGCATTTATAGTCATTTGTCAATTCTGGTGTTACGTTAAGGGAACATCCTACAAAGGAGTGAGCATCTCCTATGCCAAAATACAAAGAGTTCCCATACCAAAAGTTGGAGAAGACGGAAACATCATAAATGCAAAGGAAAGAAAGATCTGCCACGAAGAAGCTAAGGTTGGTTAAGCTAATTTTGACTTTATTTTCATACTACTATAAAATGAATGTTGGCCTTTCTTATAAAGAATATTCTACACTGGGCTGATTGGTATGGATGTTTTAATGCAACATGTTTCAGCCCTAGAATGGGTTAGCCAAGGGGTCTGCAAACTGCAGCTCTGCAGCCTCCTTGTTGTGGCTTTGTTGGGAAATGCCGCTGTTAGGGAAGGGGTTCATTTTGTTGCATGCGTCGGCCAATCAAAGAGCAGCCTAGTGCTTAAGAGAGCGCCTCACCCTGGCAAAGCAATGTGACCACTAGACAAGTTACGGTTGTATCAGGGAAGGGGAAGATTTGTTTCTAAGGGGGAGAAATTGAGGAGAGTAGGCAGTGAACATAAGCCAGGGCCGGTTCTACCGATGGGTGATTTGGGCGACTGCCCAGGGCACAATCTATTTAAGGGGCGCTGTCGCCCACATCGCTCATAGCTAAACTCCCCTCCAACAGTGTTCCAGCGACGCACCTCCTCTAATGAGGTACGTTGAATGCGACGGCGCTCCTTGGCTGCTTCGGGTTTTGTTGGCTGTATTCTGCAGCTGCCAGTAAGACCCGAAGCATTTAAGGAGCGCGGTCACATTCAACTTATCTCTTTATAGGAGGTGCGTCGCTGGAACAATGGAGGAGGTGATTGGGGGGCACGGGGCAGGAGAGTGGCGTGGGGCAGGGGAGTGGAGTGGGGTGGAGGGGTGGGGGGGAGTTCAAGGGGCGGTTCGTCCATTGTGTCAATAGGGCCAGAGCCACCCCTGGAATAAGCTGTTATGTTTTGTGACTCTGGAATATTTATTTTTAGTGGAAGAGGGGGCAAAATGGCTCTTTGGATAGTAAAGGTTGCGACCCCTGGGTTTCTATGGTTATAACTGTGTCTGCCTATTATTTAAAGGGGTAACTCATTGATATTTTTAACATTTTTTTACCAAAACAAATCTTTCATCTTTGTTCAGTTTCCCTGAGCTATTAGCAGAGTCAATGTTCAGTAAAATCCCTACTCCTCACAACAGAGGAACATTGCATCAGGTGGTGGTCACACCTTTTTGTTTGGAGCACAAAAAGGGTTGAAGCCTAATTAGACTGTTGGAAAACAAAGAACTTGTTCTTCTCACTCCTGCACAGAACAGGTTATAACATTTTCAAAAAGTTTACTGTCTGTGTAAAAGTTTCTCAGGAAGCAGGCAATAGCGACCATTAATAATTGGTAAATGTGGTAAATGAACTAAGAAGGCAATATAAATGCAAATGAATAGTATATTGCAAAACAGGGACGATATTTAAACAGCAGTTCCAATAGGAAACCCTGCTGCTTCTCACAGCTACAATGTGCGACTAATTCTGGGCGTTTTATTACTTCTAGGCTGAGAAGAGTTTACAGGCGGCTTATTTTGATATTGAAACGGACAGTGTTTCACTGGAAGAAAGAAACCTATTCTGTGGATCCTACAATGTGCTCATTCTAACAGGACAGTAAGTTATTAGGCCTAGGCTAGAATATAATACAATTTGTCTGGCTTTGCTTAATGCTGTGTGTTCTATATATGAACCTGTTGAACTCTGGGAGCCAAACCTGCCACATTAGGCACTGCCCAGTTTATTATGTCAGGATGCAGCAGGGCAATTTTGGCTTTATTATTCCAAATTTTTGTTTCACAAATAGGTAAAAAAATCAGTGAAAGAGATTGCAAAGACAAAGGTAGCCTTTTACAACGTTTATACATACGTATATTTACATGCACAGAGAATTCCTTGTCACAACAGTTTTGAAACTCAATTTCTAAAATATATATTTTACTGAACTCAAATGTATCTTCTGTGCTAACATGTAATTTGCACCATTTATTTCACCCCTCAAGTGGAGATCCACACAGGGTGATCCACTTTGATGGAGGAAGATATGTGGCAGCTGGTTCAGTGGACCGCAAAGTCAAGCTGTTTGACTTGACGGAGATGAAACAAGTACCACCACTCATTCATGGCCATGCTGGGAGCATCCGACAAGTGCTTCTATGTGAGAAGAGAGGATTTGTTTTCAGTGGAGGTTATGACCTTAGCATCAGGTAAGCAGACAAAACTGGATTTTATCATTTGTGTGTGTGTGTGTGTGTGTGCTTATACACTGTACACTTTGGTATCCAGAAGTCTGAAGTATGTCAGACTATACCAAGGATCTGGACATTTTTCTAGATTTAGGTTTAAAGTGGACTTTTCAAGTGGACATTTTTTTAGGAAGCAGGGAGTTGTCTTAGCTGAATGCTAAAGCGTGATTTAAGAGATCTGATTGGAGGAGCTTTAATGTCGGTCATCCTTTTAGCCCTACTCAACCCGATTTGGGATTCAAGTTGGGCATCAGAGCAGAAAAGATGGAGGGCGTTTGCCTTTTTTACTACAGTGTTAGCTGAATGTTTTTAGCATTTTAGCTAAGGCAACTCCCTGATTCCTAAAAAAAAAAAAAAAAAGGTTGTTAAGTGGACCTGACAGGTCCACTTTAAAGACAGTCACTCATCCTTTGAGTTCACTACTAGCCTTCTATTTATTGGACCTAGATATAATTCAGTTTTACATCAAAATTCTGCTTCTGCACATGCTCACCTCAGTGAGTTTGAACAGGAAGCAGGAAGTGAAGAGGATCGGAGAGATTTACACAGCAGAAGAGACTGGCTTGGATGGTGACCGCAGGAGGCAGCGTTTGACAGTAAAACCCTGATCGCTAAGTATCTCCCACTTCCTCCTTGACCAAACAAGCCTTTACTTCTCCTTTAAGTTATTAAGGGGATAGTTCTGATGTCAGAGCTAGCCACTTGTAAGGTTATAACTTACAGAAAGTTTAATGTGCTTGCTCAGGTCCACAAAGAGACTCAAATTGCTGCCTGATGCAGAATTCCTTAGCTATTCTTTTCTGCCTCCATTGATGCCTTTTACTTTAAGGAATTTCCCATAACTCTAATTTCATGTAACTGTAATAACTCGAGCTCTGATTTAAAGACCTGCACAGAACACTGGGAAATTACACTGTGGACCCAAGCAAGGAGTAAATCATTTTAGAAAGGCGGTTAGCTGGTCCTTGATAGAAACAATCAAAAATACCTTTGTGTTGGCAGATATATTGCACTCAGCATCTACATGTGAGGACTGTAGCCTGCAGTCCTTACAGTTTTTTCCCCAAGATTTATTACTGGACACCAGAACTTAGTAAGGTGTAAAGTGATCTCAGGAAGACTTCCATAATGTGTGGCTGAAATAATCACTACTGGACACTCATCTGCCAATGTCTGCCATGTTTTCCTTAGGATTCTAGCATGTGCTA
Organism: Pipa parva; assembly: GCA_019650415.1. Classification (NCBI taxonomy): domain Eukaryota; kingdom Metazoa; phylum Chordata; class Amphibia; order Anura; family Pipidae; genus Pipa; species Pipa parva. Next base: position 7,377 of record WMED01019181.1, on the reverse strand, counting down.
GATGTGGAGACTATTGAAATAAAAATTGATATTATATTTTAATATAAAAATTGCTTACTACTGTTTATATTTTTAGGTTACTAAACAATTAATCCAAGTGGATGTGACAGTATTAACTATACACAATTACTGCTGTATCAGTCATACTTATACGTATAAATATTAGCTGTATAAGTACAGCGCTCTGCTAGCGGGATCTAAAGGCAAGCTTATAAATGTCCGCTTTACTTTAGTGCTTGATCCTATGTCTGCTTTGATCCATTCCCCATTCTCATTCTGCAGGCAGTGGGACCTTCAGTCTGGAGTGTGTATGCGCATCTTTCATGGACACATGAAGACCATCACCAGTATGGATATACAGGACAACTTTCTGGTGACTGGAGCAAAAGATTGTCTTGTGAAAGGTCAGTTAAACAATGTACAGATACAATAAAAATAGGCTGGGTTCACACTAGCTGATTTTCTGCTGAGATTGTTTCTTTTGGGATAATCCACACAGGCTACTGTGTTTTGCACCATAGACAATATTGAGCATAATAAAACACAAACTCAGCTGAAAATCATCTAGTGTGAACCCAGCCTAAGACTGAACCTGATCTACTTGTCTCTTTTCATCCTTACTACTTTACAAGTGAACTAAACAGATTTAAATACAGACAATTAAGCATTTGTTCAAAACCGACAAGGGAGAAATAAATTCCAAACATCCGTAACCTTTATACTATAGCCACAATTAGTGAAATATTTGAACAAGTTTCCATGTTTAACACCATTTTAAACCTCCCGTGTACAAAATCAGTTTTAATGTGCGCTTCCAACTATCTCCTTACAGTCTGGAATATAACAACAGGAAAGTGCTTAAAGACCTTTAAACATAAAGATGCCATTCTGTCGCTTAAAATAAAGGACCAGTATGTAGTGAGCGGGTGTGAGAAAGGTGATGTCAAAATATGGGATATAGATTCCGCAACACTAGTCAAGGTGAGTATTTACTGACTTTATATTTTACCGCTACCAAAACACATGCAGTCATTCTGCCTTACTTATATTTCACCCGTCTCCAGTTGTCTCATGTCTACATCTGTCATTTCAGATCTGAAATCTATTTTTTTGATCATTTTCAGGGTGATTTCAATAACTGTCATGAAAGCAGGCTCATTTTTCCCCCCCTCTTTGTTTTTCTACAAGACACTGTCAGGTCACCGTGGTCCAGTAAAATGCTTGTCGTTTGACCAGTGGCATTGTATATCTGGCAGCGCAGATGGATTTGCAATTGCCTGGAGCATGATGGGAAACTTTCAAAAACGCCTCATCAAATTCAGGCATCCAAAGTAGGTTTTTATTGGGAATCGTTCGCTTTGTCTTTTTCTATGAAACCACAGACAAATATTCTGTTTTCCTTCGGGAGCAAGTTCATAGTAGAAAAGCAAGTCTCAGCAAGGTGATGCAACAAATAAATCCCTGTAGTGTTAAATATAGTAAAAATGTTATAGGCAAAATATGACAAGTCCTAGCGGGTCTGTAGTATGCTTGTTAGCATTCTAAACTTCCACATGTATTGTAATATATCAACAAACTGATGTGAAGTGCAATGCAAACAATGCTGGTGCACCCAGACAAAACACAGGACAGAGAGGAAACCAGTGGGAGGAGGGGAGGTCATTAACAAAAGGTAGAATATAAATAACTAAGAATATGCCAATGTAACAGGGCTCACAGATTCATCAGCTTAGGGCAGTGGTGGCGAATCTTTTCAGCACTAAGTGCTGATGATGACGTCGTTCATCAGCACCCGCAACAAAAGTGCAGGCGCTGATGAGTGATGTCATCACATCTGTGCCTGGGCAGAGCTTTGGCCATGGCTATCCTATCTAGATCCTCCCTTTGAGCGAGCGCTCCTTCCATGTAGGCTGTGGATTTGACCTGAAGCGCTTGCTTGTTGGAGGGATTTAAGATAGAGGTTACAGCTATCCTCTCTGGCATGTGTACCATAGGTCTGTCACCGCTGGCTTAGGGTAACTAGATGTAATACAATATAATCTCACACGGAAATTTACATATTCGCAGGGAAGTGATGTGCTTGGAGTTACTCTATCTCAGAGTCATCACGGGTTGCGCTGACGGTAAAATCCGCGTGTTTAATTTCCTTAATGGAGACTGCCTCAGAGTGATGAGGGCTAACAGCCAAGCAGACCCAGTGATGTCATTATGTATCAGGGATAACAGGTAAAAGACAATTTTCCATTATGACATGTTTATATATTATTTGTTTTTGGCAATGTCCATCATATAAAGGTCTAAATGTAGTGTGAGAACTACAGTACAGAGTGTAGCTAATTAAACCTGAACTACAGTATTTCCTGGATATATCATTAACTGTATGCCACGGATAACGAAGAAATATCTGGCCACATGCTGAACTTTCCTATAGAGATGGCTAAGGTTCAGAATTAAGTTACTAGTTATTGGCTGTTTACATCTAGCTTTTGAGTTTGCAATTCTTCTATACTACATTAATAAAACTCCACAATAATGTTAACCATGCCCCACACATCTGGAATTCTATGAAAGTCCCATACGTCAGATGGTAATGTGGCAGCGCTGTCACCTTACCATCTGACGTATGGGACTTTCATTTTGTCGTTTATTTTGAGGCACAGAGGCAGGTACCTCAGTGGTTAAAGTGCAGGATTGCAACTTTATTTTGGACTTTAACCAAAAACTATACAAACTATACAGGCGCTACGCATTGGCATTGGGCGAACTGTATTCCATATACAATTGTGTTCAGTGCTTATATTTGATATCTAGAATTCTATGCTCCTTTATCTTTGCTAGGAACATTCCCTCTCCACTTTTAAAACCAAACTATAAACAGCCTTATGGAACACAAACACTATTTATATGTATATGTTTTATTTTTTTCTTAATTATTTATGCTTATTATATGTATTTATTGACCAATGTTTCAACACATTGTTATTAGCACTTATTACCCTTCTATCTGTGTTTGTAATGTCTTCTTCCCACCTAGATTGTAAGCTCTATGGGGCAGGGACTGCCAACCTCTTGTGTCAGCCACAGCCTGGCACTTAAAATGAAGTATCCTTGTGATATTTTACTTGTTACTTGTACTGTATAAAGCACTTTTCCCATGTCTGTATTATATTTGTATTACTGAATTGTACAGCGCTGCATAAATTTGTGGTGCTTTATAAATAAAATTATACATATTACATAAGAAAACATTTGGCACGCTTTTGTTTTTTCATAGCACTGCTTTCACTGTAAAACAAGTTATTACCTGAAAACAAATGCGTGTAGAAAGGGCAAGAGAAAGCTCTGTACTTAGTCGAAGACAAAGGGGGTAATTCACCAAAGAGTGAACTTACCCTGCAATCGTTCGCTTCAGTACATATATCCTGTTATGCGCTCGCTGATGTCCTGCACGCGGACATCAGCGAACACTTTAAAGGGATTCCAGTCTCAGCGAAGCTCGCAAGGCTCTACTCGAGATGCATCGCAAGACTGGAATCCCTTTAACTCCCTTTTACTCCCAAAGAGATTTAGTTAGTGTTACAATAGCTCATGTGCTTGAAGAGCAAGCTCTGTAATTAGTCCAATACAACGAGATTTAGTTAATGTTACAATAGCTCATGTGCTTGAGATATCAGTCTAAAAATATCTCACAAATATTCAACAAATTTGTTTATCTAATGTAAAAAAACTGAATTTTTTGTTTAAGTGTTTTAAATGATAATATACAGTAGATGAATCAACATTTATTGAAGCGAATTATGATCGTGTTGTTCGTGAGACTCAAGGTATATCTTTTCACATCAGATACTAATACTTTAATATCCACATCTATAGACCAATGTGTTTGAGTTTAATGTTGCCCCTCACTAGAATTCATCTAAAACTGACTGATGTAGCCATACTCTTTGTTTGCAGAATGGTGATCAATACGCCAGCCAGCATTATGATTTTTCAGTTTGAGGAAGTTCTATGGGATTATTCTCAAGCTTCTGAACGAGTTGATGTTCTGAAAGAAAGGGATAAGTTTAAGTCAGCTCCTATCAGAGTTCGGCCATACAGTTACGTGCGGGCACAGAGGATGAAGCGAGTGGGATCCAGCAATATGAAGTTGTACCACCACGAAGAGGAGGAAAATGTGGAGGGTACAAGCAGGCTATCCCACCATGCTAGGAGTTTGTCTGCAAAAAGTATGAAGAAGGCCCAAGGTACTTAATATATAAACTATATTAATATGGTTTCATGTGACACAAAAAGGGGTGAGACTACCATGTTTGGATTCACTGAGAGCATCAACCTCATAATTGTATTACTAATTGCATAACCCTATCACCCAGTGCAACTGAGGTCATTATATTGTAAATAATAGTATGCATTTGCATGTAAACAACTGGACCTACTAAATAAGATGTGGCTCAGACCTGTGTGATTGACTTTCAGAAGAAAAGGGTAACTAGGGTAATTGTGGTTTTATATATTTAGAAAACAGCGCTCTCAACATAATAGAACTATAGGCAAATTAACCTTTAATAAGAAAGGGACGCCTCTGCAATTTTTTCCACACAAAACACTATTAGCTTTGTGAATGACTATCACACAAACTGTCACTAGCATAGAAACCCACCTCTAGACAGATCTGTATTGCACTTTCTGGTACTCTTCAGTAGAGGGTAGGTAGTGGTAGTCAGTGTGCAACATTCCATACAAGTAGTTATCACAAAAGTCATAGGGGGTAATTCAGCATAGTGTGAAGTAACTCCCGGATCCTTCACATCACTTCGCAGAGGCTGTTATGCGCTCGCTGATGTCCTGCACGCGGACCACAGCGAACGCTTTATAGGGATTCCAGTCTCGCGAGGCGTCTCGAGTAAAGCCTTGCGAGCTTTGTCGAGACTGGAATCCCTTTAAAGCTTTCGCTGATGTCCGCGTGCAGGACATCAGCGAGCGCATAACAGCCTCTGCGAAGTGATGCGAAGGATCCAGAGGTTACTTCGCACTATGCTGAATTACCCCCATAAAGACAAAATGAACTAGTTGGGCAATGCTCCCTGGGAAAAGTATGCAAATTTACCTCTACATAAGAAAAAGGACACATCTGCAAATGTCACCCAACAAAACAAGGTAAACTTCAATACTAACAAATTTTTCTAGCTAAAAACATAAAAAAGTTTCCACCTCTCATACAAGTGGGAACATTGCCATCTACTGGCCATAGATCAATTCTTTCATTCTTTTTTACTAAAGGAATTTTATCATCTTCATCTTGGTTTTTTTCTTCTTTTTTTTATTGTTTGCCTGATTTTTGTGGATTTATGAAAAAAAGACTAAAGAAAACATAACGTATGAACTATGTGGATAAAACCAATACTTCCCACCAGGGATGCATTTCGAGGATAAGTGAAAAACCTACAGTAGTTAGTCCTAGTCCATTTTCTTAAAGCATTACATAGTTTAAGGTAAAGAAAGAGGGGAATACAGATAATTAGTTTAATCTTATAATTATTTTTATTAGTTAAAATTCAGTTGAAACCCTTGAGTCTATTAGGTATCTTCCAATAAGTCCCTAAAAACACTACCTAGCTGCTAAATTAACAAACCCTACCAACCAGAGGACTATATAATGCCAAACTGAAGAGGTTCATAAAATAAACATGAATTAACTGTACGTTAATGGTATATGCTCATTAAAGAGCAATTAAAGCTTTAGGCTAGCTGGCATACTAAATACCTGACAGTCTATGCTTAGTTAAATAAGTCCTTGTGCAAGCCTACAGAACTTTTTTACTTTTTACCAACCTGAGTATCGGGGGCTTAGTATTACCCCTTTATCCTTGGTTTGGTATAGTTCCATAACTCTGTGTATGAGCCTTTATGATAGCAGTGCCATAGTCTTTTGTTTCATTGTGGATAAAGGAATCAGGCCAAATAGTAATCTCCAGAGCCTGCGCAAGGGACTTATTTAGCCTGACATTTGAGATCACCTTTAACGCTGTTGCCAGAATTAATACATTTGCTAGTATAAACCAGTCCTTAATTGCATTCACAACTAATAACCAATATTATCACATTAAAGAGCTGCACCTGGAGTCTATAAAGCCAATAACGTGGCCTGATTTGCTGAAATTTAGAAGAAGCTTTGCATACATTGATCTGCAACCTGAGTTTCAGAAACAGTCCCCTTCAGCCAGTAGACCGTGGACAGCTGGAAGAGGCAGTCCAGAAGCACTTAGCAGAGCAAGCACTGCTCTAGGCCTGAAAACAAAGGATGACGCTGGTAAGATAAATATGATTGCTAATCACTCAAATGCATTTTGCACATTTAATCTCAAAAAGTATATTTGTTCCTTGTTTTTGTTCTATGCTTTATAACCAAGTTGCTTTTATATTTATAGCTTTTTCTTTCCCTTTCCCCAATAAGGAAAGTATGTTGAGGGGGGGGAAGAGTTTAACTGCTTTTGCAAGACATATAACCTTTAATTGCCTAATGCAGGGATGGCGAACCTATGGGACGCGTGCCAGAGAGGACACATGCGCTTTCGCCACCACTGCATTGTTTTATCCCCCCAGTGAGCGAGCAGTCCTTCAGTGCAGGCCGCAGACCAGACCTGACAGTCCTCAGATCAGATCTGCAGCCTACACTGAAGGAGCGCTTGCTCGCCGATAGGATAGACGCGGCAGAGCTCCTCCTCAGATGCAGGCATGATGATGTCACTCACCAGCATCTGCACTTTGGGGGAAAGGCGCTGGTGAGTGATGTCACTTTTCAGCACTCAGTGGCGAAAAAGTTTGCCAAGTTTGGGTAATTTTAAGGAAGTGCACATTAACTATGGTAGTTACTCCTATTTACATAAAATATTCTGTTTCACATTCACTGTGAAGAGAAGACCCAGTAGATCTCTGCCCAGAGCACCATTTTTTCTAAATGGGTAATAATCTCTGCCCACACGGATCAGTCAATTTTAAGACACGGGTGTTCAGACTGGACTACATATGAACCAGATTTAAGCAGTTGGTTGTTTTATAGAAATAATGTGGAAACGAAAGAGTCTAAGGGGGTTATTTGTTAAAGAGTGAATTTGTGTAGCATAATGACTTCGCGTTTGTTCACATCACTATGATCAAGAAGATGCAAATTCACTTCTCCTTATTCATGAAGCAGGGGATAGACTTGTCGAACAAGTGGACAGCGTTGGGCACTGTCAGATTCATAGTACGATGTAGTTAGTCGGACACTAGTAAGATGCGGATTCATGGGAAGTGTGGTGAATTCCCCTAGTGAAAAGCAGTGACGTCATCCTCACAATGTGCCACTAACTGTATATAAGTGAATATTACATCCCT
>WMED01019180.1:0-12496 GCA_019650415.1 Pipa parva | reverse complement strand
GGGTAGCCATACAGTATAGCTACCTTTCCATGTATATATTTAATAAAAAAAGTTTGTCACGGCAAGGATCACATGAGGCAAATCTCGCGATACTTACCGGGAGAAACTTCAAAGCCTTCTCCCGAGTTATTAACTCGGAAAAGCGTAAACGACTTTTCAGAGTTTAATAAATTTTGCAACATCATAAAATACAGATACCACAATTTCATTTGTTCTGTTACAATCAAATAGGAATTTCTCCCAAAAGTACTGCTCTCAAAATAGAAAGAGTAGTTTCTTCAAATGGGATGTTCTCTCTTAAAAGGAAATTTTAGAGGGTATATGAAAGGGTATGTAAACCCTGTCTGTAAAGAAAGCCCCATTTACCTATTGTCAAGCAATAAATCGATTAAGAAACTCCTGACTCACCTCTCAACTCAGCAGGGCTCAATATCCCTCTGCAACTGCATTGTCTCTGTGAACAAATTCCATGTAGGGGCAATGTAGGGTTAAAGCCATGCCCCCTCTTGGTCCTGGCTTCTCTCTCCACAGCTGACCGCACAGGCGGTCTGGACAGCTCTTATCTGCGCATTCTCAGGGTTATAAACAGGCTTTTTAGCTAATGAAAGGGGGAGGGTTTTCTCCCCACAAGTTCAGCTCTTTCTATAGTTGTTGATGACACTTTGGGCGGGGCTTATCGGCACTGCATAGTAAGAGTCTGTACACAGAATGGGAGGGAGTGCAAGGCTGTATAAACAAGAGGCAAGTACTACTGATCCCAAAATAGTTTTTACATTTTAATGTTTATGTTGGTTTCTATATGTATACATATACGTATATCAGATATAAATAATGTTTTTTTATCCAAAATTTTCATACCCTTTAAGACTAGGCAGTTAATCTACATTAGTAGGCTTTGGAAAATCTGAACAGTCATGTAAAGGTTCGAATTCACATTCATTCACCATTTCCCAATATTTGGGTATTCAACAAACTCTGTGATATGGTGAATTTGCAACCAATTTGGCTTACAACAGTCATGGACTTATGGAGTTCTCTGCATCACATTGGGGGTTATTGGTTAAAGTCTACGATGTGACAAATTTGCCAGCTAACAACGGTCCCACACTAAACAATAGATTGCTACTGATGCGTTTGTGATTTTACTATGGGAATATTGCCGCGTTTTAATCAATAAGGAGTAGAGAATCAGAGCATAGCAACCCGAAATGATGAGAGTTTCACTCAAATAGTCAAATTCTCACTTTAGTCAATAACCCCCTTTGTCTGCGTGTGCACAGGTAATACGCCTATTTATCATCTGGAGTCTGTAGTAAATTTGTCAAGGTGTACTGTGGAGCATTCAGCAGTTTTACTTTGCTATATCAAAGTGGTGAATTAGGGGACTGACGGCAGGGCTCCTACCGGATATGGAGACTCTGTTGTCTTCTTCACCATGGGAAAAACGCTGTCTTGTGAATAAGAAGTAGAGAATTCACAACTAATCCTTTAAAGACTATTCTTAAATGTTTAATTTAATGTGACTGAATTGAATATTTCAAATAAGTTATTGAAAAACTGTTAAAACTTAATAAAAAAAAAACAAAGTGTGACACATGATCTTCAGTTTGACATCATAGGCATCAAATTTAGTCTGTAATGTTCAGATAAGCTTGATTTTCCAGAGTGTTAAGGAACTGGGTGTAATTTTGTTTTCACTTACATGACCTTTACAAAGTCCTTGGCTATTTTATCTGGCTACACTTTAAAGGGAGTTAATAATTTCAAAAGCTTTCTGCAGCTGAACAGAGTCTCAAGTGAATCCACTAATAACTCCCCAATGAACAAAAAAAAAATGCTTAAACTGTGCACATACAAGTCACACATCTTTCTTAGTTAATCTCACCGTTGCATCATTGCACCAGAGACATTTAGTAGAAATAGGATGTTATTTCTCAAATAAATATGGAGTTCAAAAGTCCAAGGTTAGACGATATTTATTACCTTTTGTTCACTGGAAGGACTGTGGAAAAATGCACTCTCCAAGTATCAACCATGAATTTACAAAGTACCATTTTTAAAGAAACCATCAGAATGTTTTTGTTTTTGTTACTTTTCCTGTTGTAGAAAATGATTGAATAAAAACAGTCCTATTTTATGATTAAACTAAATGGAATTGAATGCAAATAAGTTTAAATTGTCAAACTATTTATTGAAAAATGAACACTCAAACATCCCTGTAAAAAACTCTAAAAAATTGAAAATGCCTCAAATGCATTTATAGTCACTATGTATATATATATATATATGTATACAGTATATATATATATATATATATATATATATATATATATAGTGTCTGTAAAGTGTGATATTTAGCTTTTAAAAAATGGGCTTTAGGGCACACCTCATTTATATGTATAATCTAAAGCACCAGAGAAAACAATGGTATTTCCCTTTAAGTGGATAGTACCAATTTTATTTAATTGGCCCAAGTAGAGGACCAAACAATAACACACACTAACAGTTAGTAGAATATAGGAATAAAATACAGTCCTCCTATGCTAACAATATGAATGTGCTTGCCACTCACTAGCCGACAGAAAATTCCAGGCTTGGAATAAATATATTGTTCTCCTTTTCTTATAATAAGCCTTAGTTATTTGGCAACAGTGGCTAAATCACAGCTGCCATATTAGATAATTAATCTGTATGATGTGTGGAACAGTGGTTGTCTCCAGCAGCCACATGGACTTTGCATAAAATAATTAGTGATGACAAATACGCTACTTGATAGAATTACGTCATCATATCTCAAATGATGATTCCAGGTCCTGCACATGTTTATAGAGCTGCTTTGACAAGGACCAATTGGGGGAGGGGCTACATTTCTACTGAAGTATAACCTCCTAAAGCTTGTTTTTAACCCACTTAACATCAGACTGCTGCCTTAATGATAAGCTAAAATAAGCATTTCATATTTTCTTTTGGCATTTCCTATACTGGCCTTTTATTTAAGCACTGCTGAGAAGCAGCCTTTAGTGTCCCTTTAAGGAGAACTAAAGCTCCAAATTGAGTAGACATACAGCCTCCCTGTACTAATCTTATTCCTACAAAGCATCTACTGTCTGACTCCTGGTAATGCTGTTTTTCTAACCTCCTCTTCTGTGACCTCACTTTAAACTCTTGAGTCTATCCTTCCGTTTCCTAGGCAGTGCCACCATGTGCTTCCTGCTCCACATTTTCCAGCTCATGCATAATTATTACTAATGGACCGATTTTGCATGATTTTAAAGGCAAGTAACCTTTTTATAGGTGTCAAAGGTGTCTTGACTGACTTAATAACAGTGTTTACTGACAGATGACAGGTAAAGACTACATGGATCTTTCAGTTTGGTATTACTAGATTGTTATTGCCATAAAGCTGGATCATGTCTAAGATAGCATAGTAAGCAATGTGTGTATATAAAATACATTATTAAAAGGCTAAACCTTTGTCAAGCCTTAGTTCCCCTTTAAAATAGCAAATTCACAGTTTTAGACAGTGATGAATCTACAGTTGCTAATATCACTTATGCTGTAGACTGAAAAATCTTTTCTCATCCTCTCTATTACTTTATAAGATATTCAGTTCCTTAATAAATCAATGCAATACCAACATTTCGTCTAACTGAAATGTTCTTTGAGTTTCTCGTCCTCTTTTAAACTGATGATTTCTTTATTTTATTATTTTGTAACCCATAATATTTGCCCTTGTCCACAAGGTTATTGGATTTTTCACTCCTCAGCTGAATTGAAATTATGTTTTTTTCTGGGGATTGGTTTATTGTACAAAATTCACCATCTTCGACTAAAAAAAAAATGTATTTATAAAATCATTAAATATCTACTACAGTAACTCATTATCAAGCAACTAGACTAACTGTGAAAAGAAAACTGATGCTGATTTATACTTGTTCTGTTGCCTCTGTAGAATTACATCTAATGAGATTAATGATGAAGCTTTGTCACTATGATAAACTGCCTTTCTTCTTCCCACTGTTGACAGATAATCCTTTTAAAATATACCTTTTAATAATATTTTGGTAAAATAAACTGTAGGTTACAAATAAAGCAATTTTAGACTGGTGTATTTTACTGTGTAAAAAAATGTGAAACATATCCTTATAATACATACGTTTCTATACTAGATGCAGACCTTCTTGTAATTTATAATATTAAGAATGGTGCATCCTGACATCCGAATGTTTACCAGTTCCCAACACAATGACATTTTATGTATAAATATGAGAGCGGGAAAGTAAATGTCAGCATAAGTAAAAAGTTAGAAAGAAAATGACGCAAAGGGGTTTATTAATAAATTAGTGAATTCTCATGCATAAATGAATTTGCAAAAAAAAAAAATGCACGTTGTTTAGCAAAATCAGTTGTGCATATTTAGTATTTAGCATATTAAAGTTGTGAAACAGCAGTTTGTCACATAGTGATTTCTGTGTGATGTCATACAAATAGCATTGATGACGAATTCATCATGAACAGCGATATTAAAGCAAAGTGATGTCATCCTCTATGGAGAGAAATATGATATAGTGTAGTATATCCTTAACACATATGGGAGGACTATATGATATGATGAACTAACTATTATTGATGAGCATGATTTGAATATTTTAAAAGTGTCAAACTTTGTGTTTATTAATGTGATTTAAATAACTCTACACTGTGGACACCCTTATTGTTTGATTTTCTGATACAAAGGTAATCTGAGGAATTAAAGAAGACAACAAAATGTAGGAAAAAGTGGGGGAGAATGTGCTCTGTTTTATTATACTTTTGACTGCATTACCCATTAAAGACCTATATATGGTGCTAAGAGTAGGGGGATATTTATCAAGGTCATTTTGACTAACTTGATCCCTATTGCCGTTTTTTTAATTTCCACTGCATTTTTGATTTCCCTTAATTAAAGTAATGACGAATACAATTTATCAATATCAATATTGATATCAATGTGTTAGTTACCGCTATGCTTCACATTGCCGTCAGTGGAGCTGCTTTTCGATCATTACCGCTGATTTTTCTGATGAGGACTTAGAAAATTTTACTGAACCATCTCCATAGGGAATAATGGGTTTTTGTCACCCTCAATGAAGCGAACACTTTTCAGGGATTAAAAAGGTCAGAAAAAGGATTAATAAATATCGTATAATATCGGCAATATAAATATTTTGACATATTTAAAGATACACTGATATTACAGGAGAAACGTTTCCCGATTTTGATAAACTTCCCCCATTATATCTTGTTTCTCTCCTGAATGGGCAGCACCACCTACTCTAACTTTCTTTAAAAACTTCTGATTGATCATGAAGGTGTGGAGGTCTGCTACACATCCTACAGTGAGATCTACTGTGGACTTTTTTTGGACTGCTATTCTTCAACGCAAGCACCCTTATATTATCTTAATTCTATCATTTGTTATGACTTACATGGATCTATTTAAAGGACACAACGCTACCTTAATTTTATTAATGAATATGCTAATCTGGAAGACAACTATTTGTCATGCATCTATGGGACAATTATCACTCAGATAAATTTGCTCTTAGGCTAGGTTCACACTAACATATTATGCACAGCACATAATACATTAGCGTGAAAAAAAAAATAGAAAAATACGCCAAGCCTATTTTTCTATTGTACTTACCAACAACAGTGTGAAAAAAAAAATAGCAAGAGGCAATTAGCACACCACCTCTTGTAAAGAAAAGGACAAGTGTTAATTCAGATGAAGGGCAATCCTTCATTAAGTTTGCCCTTAATTTTATTTTAGTTGCACAAATGTGAACTGTAAGCAGTTGCTTCAGTTGTTAGCACTAATACTAATTTTTAAGTTGCAGGAGTATCTCATTCTTCTTTAGTCACAAAAATTCCGCCTGATCGTTTTTGCACTCTGAGTATTTTATGTTTTATAAGGAGATCTCAGGCCTCTCAGAGGAAATAGCACAAGTCCTTTTTTTTTTGTCTTCTTAAAAAAGTTGCAGATCTTTTAAACTGCTACTGTCAATGAGAATGATTTCTGTGTTCCACATGCTGGCCTAAAGATAAAAAAATGACTGCATGATTTCTTAGCACAAATTAAACAAATCTATTGCTACACTTGAAAGAACATGCAAAAGCAGAAGGAATACCTGAAGATATAAGGACTAAGAAGCAGCCTGTCTTTCCACAAGATAATAGAAAGTACTTGCAGAAGTGGCACCAGATGCTTAATAAAGCCAGTATTTATCGCATATAACTGGCAATGCAGAACTTACAGCCAGTAATTAAAATACTTCCTCAGAATATCTAAACTGAGCTAAAACTAGAGCTGTCTAGGGATGAGTCATTGATCTTGCAGCAGAGCAGTCCCTAATATCTTATAACTAAGGAGTGGTCTGATATATTTTAATATGAAAAAAAAGTCAAAAGAGATCCACAAAAAACAAGTTTGTATCTATCATTTTTAGGAGGCACTTGAACATTTCAGGAGTGGTGATATCAGTTCCAAGTCCAGCTTCTTGGATTTTAAAGTATGAGCAATGGTAGGAGGACAGCAGAGGGAATGTAGACAGTGTTGGACTGGCCCACCAGAACACAGGGAAAACTCTGAGTAGGCCCAGGCATCAGTGGACTTTAATTAAGTTTCAATCTGCACCATTATTGCATACTGTATACCTGAGGGTAGTGCTAAGCAGGTAGGGGTTCAGAGATCAAAAAAGAGATAGGATTTGATAAAGTCATATGAACAGAAGAGGGAAATGAAGACACAAGAAAGTATCTTTTGTTTAGTGGGCCTCTGGTATCTTGTTTCCTGGTGGGCCCAGTACTCCAGTTTGATACTAAATGGAGAACTAGTGGGGCCAGAGAAAGATACAATCCAAGAACATTTTAAGCATAATATCTTACTACTATGTCCTAGAACCCACAGGTGTCTCAATATAAGCAGAATCTAGCAGTAGTGTTATTTTATGATGAGCTCCATTAATAGGACATAGTGGTGTGCACCATTGCTAAAGGAAGATGCCATGAATTTGATTATTAGGCAGGATTACAGATCTGTGTAGTATAAAAGTCAATTGAAGATATATGTGTAGGTATTTGAATTATTTCGAAATTTTACTTAACAATGTCTAAAAGTTGCATGGTCTTATTAACAAATCTTGGAAGGTTTCATTACAGTATTTACATTACAACACAGTAAAAAGAGAAACATTTGTTACATGATACACTATGATATAAAGTAACAAGGAAATAACAGAGTTCAGGGTGCAGTCATTCCATGGTTTCTTTCAATTCCAAAAGCAGAAGTTTGCTACAATAAAGGGTGCAGACTAAAGCTGGGAGCCAGTAACCCTTTAATTAATCAAGAAAAAATAAGCAAACATATCATATAGGAGATAAAGTGGGAAAAAATAATGAGAAGAACTTTTTGAAGTCAAAACTATTGTTTAATAGACATACAGCGTATTCAAAGTAAACATTCTGTTGGCTTTTGACAAACTACAAAATCAATAATTTTTGAAATGTTGTCAATGCAAACATCAGTAATGCTAGAATGTTGTCGAGAATTAAAGTGTAAAACAAACAGCCCAGAACTGCATTTGTTTACTGGAAAAGAAAATATACTGTATAAAGCTTTTTTCCTCTGTGGACTATTGCATGTCTTATTTGGAGAGGGTGTAATAACATCAGGAAAGAGCAGTTTATGAGGAATTGATTAATTTTCTTCTACAAATTCACCGTAACATTAACCACTGAACTATATCCTGCACAACTTTTCATTATTACCCCAAGTATCTATCTATCAATCCTCCATTGATGGCTCACAAAATAATGTATGTAATAAATATTAATTTCTGTGGTTACTCATATATATGTAACTAACTAAACAGGCTGCAAATCTAATGCTACAATGCATGGCTTTTGCACTCTCCACTACCAAAATCCTGTGGATATCCCATTGTTCAGAGCATATTACACATCCAACTCTGCCTCAAGTTAGATTCTATCTTAGGAGTATAGACTCCAGCTTACAGCATGTGGTAGGCACCTACTCACTCAGTGAATGGGACTAAGAGTTAGCAAACTCATTTTTTTATTTTAGAAGACAACTTAGCAGATCATTATATTATGCATGGTTCTCCATACTCTCACACTCCCTATCTGGCCAACAATATACTGTGTCATTATGCCAAGGTTATCTTGGTTAACCCATATGCCACAATTAACATTAGATAACATTGTGTATTACTGTTTAAAAATTCTACCTTCCTGCAGACCTTTTCTGGTTATCTGATGGCAAAACTTAGTTCTCTTATTGTCAGTGGCTGTAGTCATGTGTTTCTAGACATTTATAAATTTGCTTATCATGAGAAAGAGTACTACTTCTGTACTACTTCTGTGATAAATACCATTAAAGACAGTCCATAGACTTTCCAAAACAGTCTCCTCAGCCTTTGTAAATAAAAACTCTCCTAATATGATTTTAGCTTCTACTTAAATTTAAAATAAGGGAATAATTAATAAATAAGGTTTCTTGATTTATGAAAGAGTTAAATTCCCACTGTGAGTTTGCCAATACATGCTAGATTATTATTTGTTATATTAATTATCAATACTATTTATTGGTAAATACCAAAATAAATTTTTTTTAGTAAATAAAAGCTGATTGTCAACCTGCTTGTTGAATAAAGAAAAAAGCTAAAAGAGGATAAGTTATAGCTTTCGTCTTTAGCTTAATGCCTAGTTCTTATTTACATAAATTACATAAAGATATAAACAAACTCACAAACAAGATGACAAACAAAAACAAGAAGCAACCTGTTCATCTCAGATCTTCTCTCTTGCTTACATTTCAGTTTTTGATTTCAATTGAAAGGCTTTCTGGTCTAATAACCTAGCAACCATTAACCTAACAACTAAAAGCATAGTTCAGTACTGTCTGGTAGACTAATAGTGCAGGAACTGAGGGAAAACATGCAAAGAAAAAAACAAGTCTAAAATGTAAAAGCTATAAAAAAGAAAAACCAACAGCAAACTTTTTTTTTTTTAAATGCCACTATCCTTAATCTACTAAAAATGAATTACATCATAAACAACCCATTTAACTTTTTCTTAGCTAAAGATATCATACTATAGCCCGTCAATAACATCACAACAAGTATAAGTTGTAATATTGCGCACCAGTAACAATACAATCTCTAGATGATGTTAAGAAGAAACCTCAGATCAGACGCTGCTTGGAATGCCATGAGTTAACTCGTTTAAGATGATTTTTTTTAACTATATGAAAATGTATGTGCACTGTCTTCCCATTACTGCCTGTTATCTAATAAATAAATAAATAAAACTAATTAGACATAAGATAGGGGTTATTCATCAAAGTTTGAAGTTGACATAGCAAAATCATTTCCCTTTGTGTCTCTGTGCATGAACAGAGGCAAATTTGCTTCTCCTTGTTCACTAAACAGTTCAGTCACTTATATAGTGAATGAGCAAACAGGCTCAGCTGATATGAATGCAGCCAAGTAAAATGAAGTGATTTCATCTTCCCATGATTCTGTTTTAAGGAGATAATGTCATAGGCTTAACTGGATGGACTTGTGTCTCTTTATCCTTATAATCTATGTTAATATGTAACTAGGTAATGTCACTTTAACCCTATTTTTCTTATATTAATTTTAGTATTCTATTAATAGGTTCTCACTAGTATAGCTGCTTAAATTGCAGGTGTATTTTACATCCCTTTCTATGCAACATAAAACCTAACTCATACTGTCACTTTTTTGCCATATTTTCTAACTTTTGAGTGAACAGTTTTCTTAAGCACTCCAATCCGTTAAAATCCTTACTTTATTGTGACCTCATGAGGTCACAATAAAGTAAGGATTTTAACGGATTGGAGTGCTGGAGAATCTATTTTTTGTATTTTGAACGCCACAGTCACGCTCTTCTCCTGGCACCCGGCACATTACACGGCATCAAGGATTGCTAGCAGCCTAACCTTTTCTTTATTGCAACCAACAGTTTTCTTAAGACAAAACAGATCCTTGCTGTCAACCCCCAAATTTGGCAGTTTGATTGGGTGAAGTTAAATCATGAATACTTAAATATGCATAGTAAATAGTCAGGGGCAGAACTTCAGGGAGGCGGCCCCCAGTGCAATATCTGCACCAGGTCCCCTATCCTAGGCTGGTGCACAATTGGCACTGGGGCCCTCTGTCTCCCCCCGACACACTTACCAGCATCACATCGGTGGTGGCCGTGTCCCTTGGAGCATCAGGTCCGGTCAATACCACGACTGCTGTGACCTCTGTAGGTACGCACATTATATTAACTTTTGTTTCATGAATGGTTTTGTTTGATTTTTCTTTCTTTACACCTTTGTGATTCAGACATTGCATATGGAATATGTTCAGGATGGACCTCTGCAAATAATGTAATGAATTAAATAAAAAACACCAGTAAATCATTATAGTGTCTGAGACTGATTTTGTATACAATAAGAACCCTTCTCAGAATAACATCAAATGTAATGACTTGACTAACCTGGAAGCCTAATCCTGCTTCATTGCAGTTTCTTGAAAATAGAAATACGAGTACAAGAATAAAAATAAACAACCATAAGGCACAGTGCTAAACCTATAGGTCAGTTTCTTTGTAAAACAGAAATATAGAATGTAAACACAAGTACTATCTTCTAACTGGAAGACCTTTTGCCTCAACTCATCAATATTGAGCATGTTGCATTCATAGCAGGAAGACAATAATCAGATAGTACTAATAGATACATTAACCTGAGCCATTGCTATTCCCTGTTCCATTTGACAAATGTGCAGCAAAAATTTAGGTGCATGGTATTATTTTAGCATTTAACAACTCTGATCTACTTCTATACGTTTATAAGGTAATAACACCTTTATTTACCACTTTATCAGCACGAGGTTAAGATATGACATATGACTTTCTGTCTGAACTGTTTGACATTATAAATGATACTCATCAAGTCTACTACTAAAGCTTGATTAGATGCTGAATGACAGTGTCAGCTCTACTATCTTAACTATTATGGATTAAATACTCCCTTATGCTTGTAGTTAAATATGTGTTACTTAATACTATCAAAGCTATTAAAAATATACAGTGACATACTGGGGGTTATTGATCAAAATGAAAATTCAACTGTCGAAGTGAATTCCCATCACTTTAGGTTGCTAAACTCTGATTCTCTTCTCCTTATTGACTAAACAGAGGATTACCATAGCGAATTGACGACCGCGTCAGTAGCCATCTGTTTGTAGTCTGCGACTGTCATTAGCTGGTAAATTTGCCACATCGTAGAGTTTTCTGAATACCAAAATATGGGGGAGTAGCAAATTCACACCTTTACATGACATTTTGGACTTCAGTCAATAATCCCCATCGTCTAACCAACATGCTGATGAAAATCACCCTTGTATAACTAATTAAAGACATTTCTTAAAGCATCATAATGTATTTGTGTACAATTGAGGTATAGCGCCCTATATATGAAATATGGTGTTGTATGACTTGAAAGTGTGTTGAATTGTAGTTAAGACAAATTAATTGATAAGAACTGTCAAAATGTGTAACAAGAGGTGATCAATGCACATGAAACAAGTGAATTCAATTTGAAAGATTCAATCCAGTAATGTCCAAAAAAGTGTTGAAATGAGGTGAGAGAAATAAAAAGGACTTGCAATTACCATGCGTGCTCCTGCGCTTGTACCGAAGAGGTGATCTGCCCAATCACCTCACTAGTCGCATGAAAGTGCAAATGTCTTTTAAATTCCGATGAATCAAAAGAAGGCAGCGCTGGATTAAATAAATAAAGACAAGGAGATATTGCCTCCCCTAGTGTAATACCATCAAATTAAAAAATTAATAATTCATGTGCACGTGAAATGTGAACTTGAACACATACACAATTGGTGCACTGTGAATCAGTGAAGGCAAAGTAGCCTTATAACGTAAATCTTGGTGTAGATAGTCCACGTTTTTATTGTATGAATTAAATAAGTGATCTGTTTGTATTGCAGATATTACCAATATATTGTGATTAGTGTACAATGATTAAAAAATAGGCTTGATGTAATGGTGAAGAGGGTGGGGATCTTCTTGATTCCCCCCTATGTGAATGCACTCACCAAAAAGTGCTAGTTAGATTAGCACTTGTTTCGCCAATCAATAATTGGCTTACTCAGGAGATATTTGCAAAAGTCACTGTGTTTCTACATGGCAGCATTCTTCTGTACTTATTTTAAACCTAGCCGCGCTTCCTACATGTGTGCAATGACGTTAGACGCCACTGACATCACACATCACATGATGCGCCTCACTACAAGGAAGTGGAACGCCGGGTATGCGCAGAGGTGGGTAGTAACGCGTTACTTGCACTCCGTTACATTTACTCAAGTAGATTTTTTGAATACTTGTACTTTTGAGAGTAGATTAA